>JACXGJ010002661.1:0-62758 GCA_016801105.1 Esox niger | reverse complement strand
GCCAACTTCCTCTTGTACAGCCTTGATCTCACACAGAACTGGTTCCTGTAGGTTCAACTGAAAAATAAAATGTCAGAAGTTGTTACTTCACTAAATGTATATACTCTACATAGAGATAACAGGTAGAGAACATTAACATGTTTTAAAACCAACCTTCAAAGCATACTTGTAGGACTGCTCTGCTTCAAGTCTTCGGCCAAACACTAAATCCCCACCCAAAACACAGTTCCAGACGCAAACACACACACACAGACATAAAGCACACAGATTTTTACACAATACCCTCTCCAGTTGGTCCTCCACAAGCGTGTTATACAGTATACAGAGAGCCCTGTAAGTCCTGATCTGAGGATGCACAACGATATGGAATGAAGGGTTCCTGTAGCCTGTTCACAGTGGCGACCATAACCACATCAACCGTGGATAACCACACAGAGAGCCAGAATCATGCCGGGAACTGCCCACGGTGCAGAGAACCGAGAGGTTAGTGCAGTTTGGAGATGACGGTGACACAGAGACACACGAATCCCTCCCCTCCGTTCCCTCTCCTTCCCCCATGATCCACCCACCTCCCTCTCCCAACTCCCCGGAGGAACACAGTCCACACCGAGTGTCCAGCCTCCTCCAACACTGCGTGGTATGTCTATCAGAACACTGTTTGTGTGTTTGCATGCTCAGCCAGGGCCAACTGCTTGGTTATTTCTCTCACTCTCTCACACACACACACACACACACACACACAATGAGAAAATAACAGCGCAGGCAGGCAGTTAACACCGCTTGCATCGTTTCCTCCTCCTCCACAACCTCGTACTCACCGCCTCCGAGTCTTCGAATCCATGTAGGTACAAATTATCGTACATGGACGTTAGCTATTCCAACAAGCACCTCTTGACGAATTGACAAAAATAGCAAGAATGGATTGAAGCACCAGCACCACAGATTAACTACGGGGGGTTTACATTCCTTCTAGGTAGAGAACAACCACATTAATGCAGAAATTAGAAAAGGGTGGAGACCCTGATTTACTGGTGAATGGTGAATGTGATGCTTTTGCTTCAAGCTTAAAATGTTCCTTATTCCGATATAAGTCTACGCAGAGCTTCAGTTATCCCAGGAGGCTGCTGTCCAGATCCAGACCTGGCATTTTATCTGCCTTCCAAACAGAGAGCAGGAGACCAGAGTCAACTGTTCCTCAATCACAGGCTGATGACAAAGCAGAGAGGCAGGCTGCCGATTGGCTGCTTCATGCTCCAGTCAGTTTGGTCGGGCATTCTCTCTGATGGTGGAGAAGGAAGAGCAGAGGAAGACAGGAGAGAAGAGTGTGTAGCTTAACAGGAGCAGCCTTTCCTCTACTCTTTTGACATTGGTCCCTTGTACGTCTCTACCAGAGTCTAACACTGCCTGGTCTATCCTATCCATTTCTCTCTCCTACTCATACCAAATTCAAGGGTGCTTTATTTTCAAGGGAAATGTATTTAAATCACAAAGCAAGTAAGGAAAATCGAACAAATGATGTTCCTAGGTGTATATATTTTTCCCTCTAAATGTGAACAAATACTAAATAATTTTGTAAAATTGAAGCAAGCAATTTGGCCTTAGTCAAGGAGCTGAAAATGTATGAACATAACACTTATTTAAATGTTGTCGGTGCATTGCTGACAGCAACATAAGCTGGAAAGATCAATGAAATGTTTCCACTTTTATATTGTTACTCAGCATGTACATATTTATCTTACAGCAGAAAGGTGACAAATGAGGTTGTATTATGAACTCCACAGTAAAAATATGCTCCCAGCCATATATGATGCAGTGACTGGCGTTTGCTGCATTCACTTTGGGGTTGGAGATAGGAGCAATGACAGTTTTACTATGGCTAAAGCCACACCAGCTCTCTGTGGCTTCCTATTTGCCACATGGGACATAACTCCCCCTCCAAGCTCTATTGGCTGCTCCTCGCTTATGGACTCTCCTCTTCAGCTCACCCCACAGGTTTTCAGTTGGTTGTCAGTCAGGGGATTTTAACAGACATTGGAAAAGCTTGATTCTGTGGTCAATTCGATTTTTTTCTAGATCTATGATTTGGATCACTGTAGTACTAGAAGATCCAACAGGTTTTGGTGTATAATCTCCTGATACTGGACACCCATGATGCAGTGTAATATAAACAGGTTTCCAGGGCCTTGAATTGCCAAACAGCTCACAAAGTCATACATACACCACCGTTCTTCAGAGTGGGGAGTAGTACATTTTCTGCATGAACATCCCTCTTTGGCATGGATATCTGCCAAATTCAAGTTTTAGAGAAGTGATTAACCCAAGATTCAAATTTATTCTTCAGTTCTACAACAGTGATCACTAGAGAATTGTTACCACTTTAACCCTCCTTGTCACTGAGTGTGGGCAAAATACACTTGCATCCTCCTTCAGTCAGGTTCATTAGACTCCCGGCAGATTTAATCTTTTCAATTATTGCCCAGTGGAGATATGTGTTTTTAGTCATGTAGAATTTTTATAATAACCATAAACTAGCTCAGCAACTTTTGTTTAATTTTATTTGAACTTTCTTCTAGCTTCCTGAAATCTATAAATAAATAAGTAGAGTCAAATTATACCCAAGTGAAACAGGAAGTCAGGGGTGACAACATTTCTGAAATGGTTCTTAACTAAAATGATGGTATATTTGTTTATAACAAGAGTTACGAATTGTGACATCAATGTTTATGAGAATAATATGCATTCCTTGATATAGAATACCTTTTTAAACAACTTTAGCACATTCAAATGTTTGATTTTGTTTCTATATTAAGTGTAAGATCAAGCCGATGAAAAACAATGACAGCAGTATTGAAGGCCACTGTAACTATGGGCATTGGATTGACCTTTGAACTTGCATGGATGGCATGCCATCACTTTCTCTCCAGAGTACTAAGACACTGCAGGGATGGAGTTCAAACAGACCCATGCCCGTACGGCTATTGAGAAGAAAAGACAGTATAACACATCCACTGGGCGATGAAAGGTGGCACAAATATCAGGCTAATTAAATTTTTCAGATTATCAGACTCCCCAGACTGGCTGTGGTGAACCTCCAGGGGATCCTTTTTAGACCACCTGAGGTGTATAGTGTGTGGATAAATAACGCTATGCAAGACTCCCTAACAACCCCAAACAAGACATTTTAAGTACAGTATTTACTTAACAGTGACTCTGGATGAAATATTCTAAATGTCTTAAACCAAATAAAACAATTAACAAAAGCTGCATTGCAAGCGGAAACAAACACAAGAAACACTTCAGTTGGTCTCTCGTGGGGGTGGCTGGGAAAAAAACACTCCTCAAAAAAGGCAACATTAGGTCTTTGAGCTTTGCCAAAAAACACATGTTTTTAAAATAGTCTACGTGTGATATTGTGGTCACATGCCAGTCTTAGCCATAACAGCTTGAAGTATCTTAAAGGTCTCCCTTGGCTTCTTGGTAGCCCCTGAGTCACTACCTCACAGTAAATTCATTGTCACAGGTTGATGGCCGGATAATGCGTTCACCTTTATGTGTGCCGGCAAAATTGTCCTTCTTGAGCAAGTTGTGATAACAAGGAGAATGGCTTGGCAGCATGCGCATCTCAGGATGTGCAACTCTCCCATAACTGCTGTGGAGTTACAGTGACGAGGATAGGCCGAAATAAGCTGACATAGTGAATTTCACATTAAGGTACTAGGAGAGGAGGAAAATGTGTAAAATATATATTTTTTTATCTATGAAAAATATGTTAAAACTAGGGTTTTGCATTTGAATTTTGGCACAGATAACACACATACTGTATACAGTATACTGGAAAATGAATTACAATGTCTACAAAAAGCTGTGGAACATCAAAGCCAAATCAGACAAGCCTTGACCGCACTCCTAACAAATGGAGGCCTGCTGAAGAGGCTATTGAAGAGGGAAACGCACACACAAACACACCCACGCACGAACACGCACGCACACGCATGCACACGCACACACACACACACACACACACACACACACACACACACACACACACACACATAGAATCATGCCATATGTGAATCATTAAAAATCAATCTTGACCTGCGATAATTGAATGGAGTTGATCTTGTTGTGTTCAGTGTGTTACAAGGTTCTATATATTTACAATTTCATGGACACAGTGGGACCATAAAACATAAAATCCTCAGTCTACATTTTCACGAGCATGTCTTCAATATATATATAATCATTTCTGCTTCCATTTCAATAAATGCATAGATTTGCTAACTTTTCTCTTTCTTTTTCCTTTCTACTCAAATGAAATCACAACACATTAGTGGGGATTAATTAAGCTCCTCTCTAAGACATGGCAGAAGACTGAAGCAACATTGCCCTCTACTGTTGAAGAGACTAATATCAGGTAAACCTGATACAAACTGGCAATCATCTAGTCTCAAAAAATTATAGATTACAACCCCAGGCAAATAAACAATGGATTTCTTCATGCTGGATACCTCATGAAATGTTTATAGGAACCAATCCTATAGAATTATATTCAGGCTTTTGTCATATCATTATATATATATGTATTATATAAATATTTACTAGACTTTCCTTACAGGATATTAATCCTACATTTTTATCCTATAGCATGGTTCCACATCAAGATAGAAAATCGTAGTGGATTTGTGTTTACCTTGGACCCATCCTACCCAACTGCCATTTAGGATATTTGGGAAGAAGAGGAGGGTCTATCATTCCCACATCCACAAGCCTCTTTGGAAAACCCATAAGACATCTCTTCAGAGATCCCTTCAGCGACTTCCCACGCGCCCATCTGTTTCACTAGCCACAAGCAAGGCGTCATGTGTTTATACATGTATACAAATATATAATCCATAGAGTCCTATACACAAACAGTATTCTAAGGCGTGAGGTTATACCTACAGTACTTTGCTATAGCAAGTTTCCATTCTAGCAAGCCAAGAGAAGACACATCCCATTGAGAGTGTTCTGAATGAAAGCAGCTGTCCTAAATAGAAGTCTCATCCATCCCATTGTGTTTGTGCTGCAGACCGTCAGGTGTCAGCCAGGATAAGACCCTCTCGTTCAGGCTCTGAGATATACAACGTTCAGTCTTTTATCAGAAGGTGAGCAACAATGTCATATTTTTTCTGTGTTTTCTGCTGAGGTGCTGGTACTGGGAGAGTGAGGAGGGAAAGAAAAGGTGGGGGAGAAAGGATGAGATATGGACTGCTGTGTCCAGAGATTCAAGAAGAAATATCTGCTCCAGAGTCAGATAGGTGACCTACAAAAGAGAAATCCACTGTAGAAATCTGAGCCTTGTAATGGTCTTGCTACAGATGCTGCTGCCAAAACAAAATTCAAAAGTACCTATTGGGAAAAAGCTGCCATTTGGGTCATACCCAGTGAGAGCTAGAAAGGCAATTAAATCTCAGACAGCATTAAGTGGATTTAGACAAAAGCTGCACTGCTTCACTTCAAACCAAAATGAGTTTTTTTTTGTTCCTGTGGTGAATTAATTTAAAAACCATTCAATTTAAACATGAACGCTCCCCTTCCAACTCAGTCACGGCATTAACCTTGGAGGTTTGAGTAATAAATGATCCAATCCTGGTCTAAAAGGGTTTTAAAAGTCTCCGAGATGGCTGCCGTCTACCTTAGGTCACTACTGAATAAGGTAAAGGAGCTGCCGAAAATGTAGCACAGGATACTGATCCCAACTTGAGAAAGTGTTTATATTAATGATTTATAGCCTGTGAGTCGGCACTGAACTAAACCACTGTACAGTGGTTTCTATAACACTTTAATACAGTCATACATCTGGCTGGTTGTCAGGGAGGCTCAGCCAGTGATGAGAATTGTGTAACTCCTTTTCATTCAGGCTATAACTCAATAAAACAACTTCTCAAAGCCACGAAAGCTGCTCTCTGCCAGTCCACCAACCTGGTTTCACTTGAAATAAGATTCTCATAAAATATTGGGGCAAGACATGTTGCAAGGTCACTTTGCAGCTTGTTTTGGACGGTTCAGAGAATGCTCAGAGTTCCCCTTTCCTGTATTTCAGTAAATTTAAGGTAAACATTGGGAGATGGCTATTGGACTGAACCCAGAGACACATTCAGAGTTATGGGAAAGACTGGAACACAGAGGTATTCCCATAGAACTGGAATTCCTAAATCAATTTTTTTTTATTTAGGAATCTGATCCCGAACAGTGAACAGCCGTCTACAGAAAACGCACATGCTAACACCATATGGAGATCGGAGGACATCATCCCTCGCTAACCTTAATGCCTTGATCCTAGGCTGTCTTCGGAGGAGATTGGATGTGGACAAAAACATCGTACAAGGATGTGACTTCTGAAGTTGACACATTTGGTGCGTAAGAGGGCAAATACAAGCAAAATTCATTCAACCTTTTTGAATGTCTTAAAGATTCAAACCAGGATTTCCTCAATCAGAAGAGTAGCATTGAAATGAGAGAGATCACTGGAGAGATCCCTGATAATACCATCAGTAGATCCTCACTATATCCCCCATTCGGGAAAGATTCACTATACACGCAGCGCAAATGTTGCCTCTAACAGCCATCTACACACTCTCATGAGGGCCAACAGAGGTAGGTCAGACAGGTGCTGGGGGGTGTGTGTGTGAATGTAACATGGTGTGTATTTTGAATGAATACTGCATGCCCTGTACATTACATTGCTGACTTGTGAGAAAAAGTTATTTCCCTCTCATCTTATTAATCATATGCTTGTAGTACAAAAGTATTCTACCAATTCCTCATACAGATTTCCTTTTGTATCTGGCAAAAAGCCTGAAAAGCACATCTGCCAGAAATAACTGGATAAGACAGACTGTTTGAGATGGAAGAAAACTGCTAACTGAACCAACTTTGCGCTGCTCTCAAATCAAACATTTTAATTATTAAGTATGTCAATAACATAAAATGAAGTAAATTGAAACTCTCTGCCTATCCAGACCACATCTAAAACTTGAAAGACTACAGGAGGCAAAGAAACCAGACAACCAAGTTGCATTAAATAGCGTAACCTGTAGAACTTCACAATAGCCCTTATGCATGCATTATAAAGGCATAATGAAAAAACTGCAAATTGTATAATATCCATCATAGGCATTGCTGTCAGCTAATCTCTGGCACACTGATTCTGAAAAGCTATCATATACTTTGTTCATTTAAATGAAACATCAAAACGTCTGACCTGATTTGTTAGGCTTCTGTATGAACACGGACAAACCTACACACAGACACCCATTCAGTGATTGGCCAGCCTACTGACAGAGAAAAGCAGAACAAAGGTAGCCAATAACATCCAGGCGTCCTTGTGTTGTTGAATGGCCCTGATGAAAAGCAGTTCCCAAGGAAACCCACTAGTTTAGATGTTTAAGTCAAGCAGCAAATTAGTTTCCTCTGTATTATGAAATAATTATTGACATTAAAATAACTATAATGCATTTGTCATACAGTTGAACAAAGGCTTTAAGAAACCTATGTCCAGAACAATATGTCACAGTCCCTCCTAATAAA
This sequence comes from Esox niger, assembly GCA_016801105.1. Lineage (NCBI taxonomy): Eukaryota > Metazoa > Chordata > Actinopteri > Esociformes > Esocidae > Esox > Esox niger. The sequence continues at coordinate 55,189 of JACXGJ010002661.1, read as the reverse complement.
TAATGCATTTAGTGAATACAAAGAGTGAATACAGGTACAATGACACTTGAATCCAATCCACAGGCTGTCTGTACAGAGGTGACAAGCCCAGCCTGAAGTTGTCTCTTCTCATAATAATGCAACCATTCCAAACCAATCAGATAACACAGTTTGCACAGGGTGACCTACATTTGTTGCAGTACAGACAGAATATACATAAATTATTCATTGGATTTATGTATATGTAACGTAGCTCAAACTTAGCTAGAGCGACCTACAGTTAGTGCATTCGTCTTCAGATAGCAAAGTGGGACAACCACAAAAAACAATAATAGTGACTCCAATTTACACAATGAGGTAGCTATCAGCAAAAGCTGTGCTAGAAGATACAGACATCTGTACAATCATACATATATATATATATATATATATATATATATATATATATATATATATATATATATATATATATATATGTCTGTGTATGTACAGCACCAGTTACTTTAATGAGTGTGTCCAAACATTTCATTGATACTGCATATTATTAACCAGGTGGTTTGAATCCTGAATGTTGATTGAGTGATGGCTGTGGTATATGTAAGCCATTAGGCACGAGGGGGTGTGGCCAATATACCATGGCTAAGAGCTTTTCTCTGAATCATGGAGCACTTAGCTGTGGTATATTGGCCATATAGCACAATTCCGTGTGATGCCATATTGCTCTTATAAACCAATTTCCAATGTAATTAGAGTAGCAAAAAGTGATGTGCTGTCATACCCATGCTATGGTCTAATACCAATCAGCATTTGGGATTCAAACCACCCAGTTTATAAGAGACCATATACCACAGGTATAACAACACATCACTTTTTACTGCTCTAATTGCATTTGTAACTGGTTCATATGAGCAATCATTTATCTCTGGGGTATGTGAGATTTTCCAATATACCATGGCTAAGCGCTATGTCCACGCACTCCGCAAAGCGTCGTTCCCTATGACCAGCTCTTAGCTGTAGTACATTGGCCATATATTAACTCCTTTAGGCCTTATTGCTTACATATATAATTGTTATTAAAAATAGTGACCAAAATTACCAAGGAAGCAGAAAATAGTATCTTGGGTTATAGAATGATGATCGATGTGATACAGAAAAGTGAATTGCCCAGTTTTGGATGAGCAATGGGATTAAAATGGGATACTATGATTAAGGGGAACTGTGTAATAAGCAATGCTATAATAACTTTTACAGCACCATAATAATGACAGTTTGTAATGGCTTTGCAATTGTGTACTAATGTGCTTTTTTTAGGTTGCTGGTGTGATGTTCTCACCTGTCTGAGAATGAAACTGGTAGAGGTGGTGCTTCCGTCTGACCTCTTTAGCCGGCTACGTCTGGAGTATGTCCCTCTGTTCACCTAAGGAAGTATGGTACATTTACACACATCATTCGCACTCTTTGCAAACACTACAAGAGCACAGTCGTGTACATCCTATCTTACTCCTACATCAGATTGTCAGGTAACTGGTTGGACGTCCTATCTGACTCCTACATCAGATTGTCGGGTGACTGGTTGGACGTCCTATCTCACTCCTACATCAGATTGTCAAGTGACTGGTTGGACGTCCTATCTGACTCCTACATCAGATTGTCGGGTGACTGGTTGGACGTCCTATCTGACTCCTATATCAGATTGTCAGGTGACTGGTTGGACGTCCTATCTGACTCCTACATCAGATTGTCGGGTGATTGGTTGGACGTCCTATCTGACTCCTACATCAGATTGTCAGGTAACTGGTTTGACGTCCTATCTGACTCCTACATCAGATTGTCAGGTAACTGGTTGGACGTCCTATCTTACTCCTACATCACATTGTCAGGTGACTGGTTGGACGTCCTATCTGACTCCTACATCAGATTGTCAAGTGACTGGTTGGACGTCCTATCTGACTCCTACATCAGATTGTCGGGTGACTGGTTGGACGTCCTATCTGACTCCTACATCACATTGTCAGGTGACTGGTTGGACATGTTATCGGACTCCTACATCACATTGTCAGGTGACTGGCTGGACATCTTATCTGATTCCTACATCAGATTGTCAGGTGACTGGTACTGGTACTGGGCCTGTACTTGTGGCACCAATGTGTCCATCCAACAGAATCCTTGCTATAACGGTGAAACCTTTGGCAGAGCTTTAACACATGCATTTGCTCCCCAAAATGAATACCTAATCTTCATTAGAACTAGGATGTAGCTTATTTCAGACATTAAACTTGCATTAGATCAGATTTTTGTCTTCACATTTACATTCACATTTCTGCCTAGCCGAAAAAACTGTCGGTCTTGGAATATTTGTCACAGGTTGACTAAATGCTGAAGGTAGATGCTTTGATATAGGTCTACATGAGTGAGTCATGTGTTTAGTCAGCCTGTCCTCTGGATGAATGAATTATTAAATACTCTATTTCCAACCACATTAATCACATTCATTTACAGTCTAAAACTTCACAATGCACACTGATTATGATCAGTACAGTAGGACGATTATTCTGTCCTAAGGCAAAATGCAGTAACAATGTAAAAGAAATGTAATGCAAAATCTTTCTTGAATTTGCAATTCATGGTATTTGTATATAATCTATATTTATTACACAAAAACACGCAGACAGTAGAGTGTATTTCACAAAACATTAAACGATTCATGATAGTTAAAGATAGTCTGGTTTACTGTGTCGGAAACGAACTCCACCACATTGATGAAACAATATAACAGGCCATTAAAGCAGTTCCAAGATATTAGAAAAAAATCACAGAACTGCGTTTAGCCCTTGCATGGCAGAATGAGTGTGCTTTTTTGTTATCAACTTTCCATGGGTAGCTTCAAAGAAAATGTTTTCCTCATTATGGTGCAGTGGAGCACTTGTCCTAGGGACAGTTTTAATTTAATATCCTTAATATACGAATTAAATTAAAACTCAGTTGAAAAAAATATTATTTATAGCAGCAGTGAAAGGACGGTGCATTATGCGGTACTTTACCTTCTGGAGTGCGTCGCCAGCACCATGACGTGTATAGATGTGCCGGGACATCTCCGCCAGTTCGTCGGTCCACGGCGGGGGCTGTCTCTCTGTCCCGGTCCATGGTAACTGCTGTTGCGGTTGTTGAATTGGTTCCTCCAGGTTTGCACCTTTGCTTACAAACAGCCTACAGAGAAGAGGGATAGTGCTTCCAGTGCTAAAGTGCTTTCTTGGTAGAGCGTGAATGAAACTGTCTGTCCGTGTGCAGTGTTCTACTGTATATGCTGCTGTTGTAGGATGGATTCCAGTGATGGGTTGTTTGCGAGCGAACGGCTCTTGTTGAACGGCTCCTTTTAGTGAACGTTGGGAACCGAATCGCATTACTGAAAGGAGACGTTCATTTTGCTCCTTAATTCCCTAATTTTTATGTTCAAAGAACGATTTTTTTCCCAATAACGTAAAAATGTATTCAATAAAGATTGTATAACTGCACCTCATAATCAATAACTAGAGTGAAAATCGCGTCTTTTTTCGACGTGCATTTTTCAAGTAGGGTACTGTAAAGTCAGATAAAAACAACAGGCGATCTATTAGTTGGGACAGGTAATATCTAACATATTTGAACATGCATTTCACGGTTTAACACCATTTTATCTTAAGCTTTCCGCCTTTGGAGATTTGTCATTTTTTCCTTGTTTTTAGGATTTGTTTTAAGCATTAGAATCGAAGAGCCGTTTCTTTCAGGTGAACAGAGCCAGAAGTGCCGGCTCACCATGAAGAATCGGAATGCCCATTACTAATGGATACGAAACAAATGTGCCCGCGCAGCGGACACGATCTGGGCTTCTGGTCTATGCCTCTCACATCATCAATCGTGCGGTTCCAACCCGATGGTTAACTATGTCATTCTCATCTTCGTAAGATACATTGCAAAAACAAGCGTTATCTGATACATTTTTTTGTGATTAATAATTACATTATTTTTAATACTTCTACCAAATACAGCACATACTCTCTTTAATCCACATTTTGACCATAAAATAACCTCTGTGGGTCAGTACATAGATATATTCATGGGGGAATAATTGAGACTCAAGTATTAACTGAACAAACGGTAAACAGATCATAAGACCATATCTTTGGATCAGCAATAAAACATGTTTACAAAATGTACCCAACAATTCCATATGAAATCAAGATCCAGTCGAAATGTATTCTGGGAACAGACTCAGTAGAGAAGCATATGGGAACTAATATGATTAATATTTGACATTTGCCTTGCATGGTACAAAGACAAAGCAGAAAACACATACATTGCGCTTTCAACATATTTAATGTTTACATTTCAGCAGAGACAGATCCGGTTAGACATCTGTGATTCCTCTATATTAAAGTGTATCTAATCCACCGCAACACAAGAGGGTGGGATTAGTTGATCAAAGCACTTGTTCTCCTGCTTTCACTCCTTTTCCATTCAGGCTAAGAATGGAGGACAAAACACATTATCCTCTAAGGAGCACTTGAGTGTGAGAGTACAGAAATTGACCTTGCCATAGTCATTGGAAAGGCACACAAACTAGACAGCTATAACTAAGCGGGGATGAGTACGAAGGACACCAGACCTGTTAAAGCTTCAGCCTGTATAAACATCTCATTTGCCCAACATCGATTTGGTGGTCAAATGAAATCACAAATAAAGGCTCACTTAATGAAACATTGACTCCTGGGTAATAATTATGGGTGTCTCATCATATGCTCATCAAGGCTGTCAGAACATAATGGACATAGCCACTTGACCAACTCAGAAGTCTAGAACACACCATGACTAAATTAAAATGACATCTACCAATAGGAAAGTACCTCCAGTACCTCTAGTTCCAATGCAACAAGAGGAAGTGTTGTTTCGCTTTTCCAAATACAGACATGTCCCCATAGAAAGTTTTCTTTTCTTTTTAATATAGTATTTGTTTACCAATACCCCAATGGAGGAGAAAGAGAGGCAAATGTTCCAGCATCCTATGTGGATCCCGGATTAGATTCTGCAATACGCCATTACCAAGCATTTTACTCACAAATGTTCAGTCCCTAGAAAGTAAAATGGACAAACTACAGGCATGGATTAACTTTCAGTGAAACATTGCAATCTGTTGGGTGCTAGCGTTTGTAGAGACCTGGTTGGATCCTATGGTGCCTGACTCGGCCATCACATCATCCCAGCTGGTATTTCTATCAACTGGCAGGGCAGGTCTTCAGTGTCAGGTAAACGTAAAGGCGGAAGGGTCTGTGTTATGGTTAACTCTCACTGGGGCTCAGATTGTGCAGTACTTTCAACACACTGTTCACAAGAGCTGGAGCAACTTTCTGTAATGGTACGTCTCTTCTACCTTCCGTGAGAATTCAACTCCGCTATAATCACAGCAGTCTACATACCCCCGAGGGCGGATAAAACATATGCACTGGAGGACCGATACAGAGTAATAAATGGACTGGAGGACACTCAACCTAAGCAGCAATTGTTGTTGGTGACTTCAATACGGGATATATGAGGAAGGATTTGCCGAAAAACCTGCAGCACATTAAGTTTCCTCTCCATGGGGATCAGACTCTTGACCATTAGTTATTTCCTACTTGTGAATAACAAACACCCCTCCAAAACCAAAAATTTTGGCTGGGTGGATCATACATTGATTCTTCTCCTTCCATCCTACAGACACCTAGAACAGGAAAAAACGGATTGAAACAACAGATCGGCAGATGTTTTATGATGCAGCCGATTGGGGACAATGATGAATACAGACTCTGTCTCAGCAAATATTTGCAAGTGCATCGATGATGTCATACCGAGTTGAGACTTTCCCCAGATGTTGAGACTTTCCCCAACCAAAAGCCCTGGGTTAATGGTAATGTTCGTGCTATGCTCAGAGCACGGTCCTCTGCGTATAGTTCCGGGGACCTGGAGGCTATGAGGAAGTCCAGATATGACCTATGGAAGGCCATCAGAGATGCCAAAAGAGATTACTGGGATAAGACACCTTGGAGCCCTTTCAATTTGCATACCACCCCAATAGATCTATGGACAATGCCATCGACCTGACGACACAAACTGCCCTCTCCCACCGGGAAAAAGGCAACACATATCTGAGGAGGCTGTTCGTGGGCTTGTGCCTTCAACACTATAGTGACCACTAAGCTTGTTCCTAAGCTCAGAACCCTGAGACTTAACACCTCCCTTTGCAATTGGATCCTAGATTGCCTTACAGGCAGACCCCAGGTGTTGAGAATGGGCAACTTCACCTAATCTGCACTGATTCTGAGCACCGGAACCCCCCAGGGCTCCGTATACAGTCCCCTCCTGTACTCCATGTTCACGCACGACTGCATGGCCACACACAGTGCCAACACCATCCTTAAATTAGTGGATGACACAACCATACTGGGTCTCAACTCCAACAATGAGGCTGCTTACAGAGGTAAAAAACCTGGCCACATGGTGCCAGGACAACAACCTCTCACTAAACGTGTGCAAGACTAAGCAGAGGATGGTGGACTTCAGGAAACAGCATGAGGGGTCACAGCACCGATACACATCAGTGGAGCTGAAGTGGAGTATTTGACATCAAAGTTTCTTAGTGTGTTCATCGCAGATGACCTCACTTGGTCAAGGCAAGAGAAGTCAGCAGTGCGGACCCTCAATAAGTATGGCATTTCCAACTTGTACTGGCGCACCATTGAAAGCATCCTCTCAGGCTGCATTACTGCCTGGTACAGAACGCTACCGGAGCATTGGAGTCCACACTTCCAGACAGTTTTTTCCTCTAAAGCCACAAGGCATCTCAACCAGCAACATTCCCCCAAAAAATGATCTCAGGCCAAAAATGCTCATAGAAGTCTGTAAGGGATCGACAAGCCTCTCTTACCTCAGGAAACATCGACGTGCACATGTCAACACGCAGAAACTGCACAAACGTGGTCTAAATGAGGATTTTGAATGTGGGGTGGGGACAAAGTTTAGTGTGGGTGACATTTGGAAAAGGGAGAAGTGACTTCCTCAAGCCCCTGTATATGTACAAATATGTAAAACAAAACTTTACAGTGAACAGTCATGTAACATGGACACTAACACCCTGAATATTTTCAACAAAACATTTCAAATACTTAAAACTGCTTAAAACTCAGGAGAATATTATTATAATCATGTTTTATACATGAAAGACCATACCCTATTCCACAACCATCCATCTTACAAATGACTGCCTATGGCCTGTAAATTACTTACATTCTTTCAACATCAGAATGTGTCATCTATTACCTAACTGTTCTCAAAGAATAAAGGAAGCCGTTTATGAGCACAAACTAAAAATATATTTTAGAACATCCAGAAAACACAAAATTACAATAAGTGTCAACAAGTCTTAAACACAGGTACATTTTATTGTAAAGAATATTAGATTTGAACTGTGTTACAAAATTATTTTTACAATGATAATAACACAAGGAAAAAAGAAACCTTAATGTTAAAAAACATGGAGTCTGTTATGATGTCGGTAGTACTGAATTGGAACAGTCCCTGGAATCTTTAAATATAGAGTTCTAGATATACAGCAGCTTCCGGGTCAATTCCTCTCCCAAAGATGGTTCCATTTATTTTTTAATAAAGAAAACAAGGCATCCAGTGGTAAATAAAATGTTTACAAAGTTAAAGTGCAATACCGACAAAGCCATAATATATTTTACATCTAATATACAAGTAAAGAAAAATAAAGTCTAGACAGTTCTTATTGGAATTAGCAGATTTATCCTGTCTAGAGAAAAAAAAAAAAATCCTAAGAAATCTGGTCCACTATTTCACCTAACATTATTTCAGTTCAGACAAACATTTCAGGTCTTTGAAAAATTGACACTGCTCAATTAAGACCAAAAAGACAGTTTTAACTTGGTAAATGTAGTCATTTGTCTGCTTGCCTTTCGGATGAGACTTAACTAAAGTGAAAACAATATAGTATTGATACAGGGCTATATCTTACATGTATAAATCAAATGAAAATGTTTCTGATCATATGGAAACAATCCCGTGAAAGATATACGATAGCAAACAGAAATCAAAGTAAAACTGATATAATTTACTATTTATAAAGGATCAACTAAAGAGAATCCAAACAAACCACTGAAAACATTTGCATAATTTGTGTAACAAATTATTTTCTATATAGATTTTGGAAAATCTGACCACCCCACTGCTGAGAAACATGAAAAGCAGATTTATTAATTTATCATTAGTAATGCGGTGTAAAGCCTTTTCAAGAGAACCGAAAAGCTTATGTCCCAATCAACCTCTTACAACTACTTAAAGTATATGGGGGCCTTTGCCAGGAGCCTGGAGACAACAACCACACACACATCATCTAGAGATTACATTCAGCCCGTGTCCACATCTGCTTGTGCCGTCTGGTCAACTGCATTGTTTTCATTGTCAAATTAATCATAAAATTCAATGACGGTTTAGCGAGAGCACAGAAAGACAGTCACTCAGGCTATGTTACAATTGCATTAGTAAAAAAGTGATGTGTATAAAAAGATTGGTACAGAACCTATAACAGCAGTAATTTAGAAAGGCTGCCTGATCACAATTGAAAAAATACAGGCTATAGAACAATGTTTGTGTTGTTAATTTGGATCGCCGCAAAGTTGTGAGAAAATGTGGACGATTTCTTTATTGTCCCCTGAATGTAGTTGACACAGAATTGCAAGGCAGGCAGTGTATAGTAAACCACTCTAAGTGTATAATATCTAACACAACTGGTGGTTGATTATACCAGAGAAAGACCTATAGCTGTGAAAGGGTCAACTAAAGTGGTTGTTCTGTTAGAGCAGACAGAAAAGAAACTAAGCCCTGGCCAGTGTTGGGGTCAGTTCCATACTGAATCAACTGAACTGAAATGTTATTGACTCCAAACCGTGTCTGGACCAGACAAAGACTCCTTGATTTGGACTGACTTCCAGACACACAGACAGAAAGCAAAGCCGAGGGTGGCAAGAAAACAAACCTAGACAATTAAAAGATGTTGATTTAAAAACAAACTGAACAAGGACAAAAAGAGATACCACCATCAACAACACAGTTTGGAAATTACCAGGTGATTGCTCCCAAAACTGATTTTAAGATGCAAACCAAGACAAGGAAAACCCACTCATTTCACTCGCTCCGTTCAAAACATTGGTCCTTTGAAAAATGGCCTGTGGTGGTGAGTAGGTTGGCATGGAGCCTCCTCCCAGGGTGCATCCACACCCCTCAGACTCCACACCCCTCAGACTCCGGCCTCCACAACAGTCCTCTAGGGGCGCCGTCCCAAATGTCACCCTGTTCTTACACACACCCTATAGGGAAAAGGGGGCCACTGGGGACGTGGCGGCAGCGACGCGCGCCTCGCACCCAGCGCCGGCGTTGCCTTCTTTTTATTTTTTACATGTTTAAATAAAAGGACAGAAGAGAGGGACGAGGGGAAACAAACCCACGGTGGCGGTCCGCCTGGGGGGGGGATACACGGGCTGCTGTCCGCCTTCACAGGAGAGGCTGCTGGTAGTAGGTCTGCTGTTGTGGAGCCTGGTGCGACGAAGCGGCCATCTGATAGGACGCCTGAGGCAGGTTGGCGCTCTGATAGGCCGACATGTCCATCTGCGGGGCCGCGCCCATCTGAGGGGGGTAACCGGCCAGTGCGTACGGCGCGCTGCAGCGAGTACAGAACGGTTAGCGTTAGCAGAGGACGGACTCACAAAATGGCTGCCGTTCGATGGGGCCGGCTGCTGAGGATACGGAGATCAAGCCCACCTGTATGGAAGCTGTCCCGGCTGACCGTTGGGTGAGGGGACGTTAGGGGGGAGGGAGTGGAGAGGCCCAGGTTGGTCGGAGCCCATGTAGGCCTGCTGGGCCGGGGGGCCCTGGGGCATTCCTGGAGGCATGTAGGAGCCGGCTGGCTGTCCAGGGTAACCCTGAGACAGAGAGGGGACACGAAAACGGACATTAGAAGTGAGGCCGGCGTGCATAACAGGGAGCAGGTTTGTTCTGAAGAGCTACAGAGTCCAGAGCACTGTGTTCTCACAGGGACAGGGCCATCCATCAGCAAAAACACACACGGTCATACAAGGTTGCAGTCTGAAATGACGTTCCATTCCCTATATATTCCATAGGAATTTAGTGCCATTTTGTACACTGGTATAACCTTGACCGTTCACAGTATGTGTTAAATCTCCTCCATCATGCACACATTGATCCTGCACATAGACGCCCTTATTATCTGTCATTGCCCATGGCAGAATTGCACACATTTTGTATACTGTTTACTCTTTGTGTAATTTTATGTTGTCCTGCACATCTGCGCTTAGTCATTAAATAAAAAACAACACACGCACGCACGCGCACGCACACACACACTACGATAAGTCCTAACTGACCTGCATGGGGACTTGAGAAGCAGGAGCATAGTGGGTCTGTTGCTGCTGCTGCTGCTTGGAGTAAGCTGTGTAAAACGGTGCCTCGTTCATCAGCTTGTTATAGAGCTCCAAGGCCTCCAGGACCTTCACATTCAGCTCCGACAGCTCAGAGTGTTGCCTGCCGGGGAGGGAAAGAGGAGTGAAACAGAGCCGTTGGTTGGGGGGGACAAGTCCCTGAATGATCCTCTACTGTGAAACTAGACCAGACATGTTGTGAGTGTTCAGTCATCGCACCGTCGACATGGTTTCTGAGGTGCCCCACTGGACACGTGAGAGGAACCGCTATAAACGGCAGTGAAGCACTAGCAGGTATTCTCACGGGTTTTAGTTGTACAGAATTCACTACTCTCAACTACACACCACAGCAATAAAGTAAGGATGTCCGTGCTCTATGCTTTATTTAAAACAATTTAGTAATCAAGCTCATCATGATACCAATCTATTTAAAATAAATGCATCCTGAAGGTGCACACATATAGACAATGTATCTATCAACTGTCTGGCAGAATTCCTACATTGCTTTTCTTCACCAGAAGCAGAGACTAAACAAAACCAGGCGGATGCCAACCAGCAACAAGAAGCATTCATTCTATCAATACATGACAATATTCTTTCGAGCAATTAAATATTCAGTCTTTCAGAGTCGGCAGCAGTGGGTAGTCATTATGGCAGCAACTGCATCAGCTTGCATTGTTCTTGTGCAATTAGACATTTAAATACAATAACAAACCATTCAGTCTGTGTAGGGTGAATTTTCCAATGCGGTCTAATGAACAGAAGCGTTCAATTTGCAGTGGTCTCTTGATATTAACCCTTCTGTTCCTCACACAAAACCTTCCTTTTCGACTTTTGTGGAAAATTAAGAAAAAGGTGCCATGGTATTTTCATTTTGGATTACATAGGTACTTTGGTTCCATGTATATTGGATTACATAGGTACTTTGGTTCCATGTAGACACATTTCTCTTTCATGAGCTGTAGCACGTTTCAAATGAGCACTGTGACTTCACCTGCAACTCGTGATTCAGAGACGTTGCAGTGACATGTCTGTGGGCTAGTTTGACCCTAAGGGGTTCTTCAAATTCAAACTGTGTCCCCTAATAATTAGAGTATCCAACCGTGGCAACTCAAGGAACCCCCAGCAACAATTTCTTATGCTAGGACACAAACTTCTTTCCAAGTGATGACTTCTGGTATTCATCCAGATAGTGTAAACAAAATGATATATCAATATCAACACCAGGGTTATAACTCCACAGTTATATGGGCCAACACAAATAAGCCGTGACAGGAGGTTCAATTCACTTTACCTGTCAATGTCTTCTAGCTTGTCATCAATCATTGGATTCATCTGCTCACAAGCAGCTGTGGTGGGTAAAGAAATGGGAATGTGAGGCTTGGAGAAAAATAGTCTGCATAGCGGTGTGTGTGCGTGCGTGACTGCAGTGTCAGTGAACATGGCCAATGTCATTTCTCATTGTGTTCTACCCTCTAGCTGGACCAGCTCAGTGCTGTCGGGCGCAGCGTTAGCCGGGTCGGTGTTCTGGAGCAGATACAGCGCGCGGTCCATCTTCTCCTGCAAAGGCGGAGAAGAGGGAGAGGAGGAGAAAACAGAGAGAGCGGGCGCGACTTTATAGGACTCTGTGATATATACATTACAATCAATTGGCTTGCCGTTCTTCAAACCCAGGCCTGTTTAAGAAAATTGCAAAGATCTCCATTTGTTGTTCCATAAGCAGTTCCCGGTGGAGGGAGTGGGCCCAAGTGGATCAGCTCAGTACCACCACCCTGCTGATAGCGATGGCCATGCCCCTACCTCATCTATGAAGACAGGCTCCGGCTCAAATTTGGCTTCTATACTGGGCGATTCAGGGGGAGGCGTTTTCTCCACAAATGTCACTGAAATAAGAGGGCATAACATTTAAAACATGAAACCAAACAACTACGACACTGTGTTTCTCGGGACATAATCAATTTGACGGTAAAAGGACTGAGGTATAGCACAAGACAGGACAAAGGGGAATAGATACCTAGTTCAGGCTCAGCGTTGAGGTTGGTTGTGACAAAGTTTGACGGGAAAAGACCTACTCCTCTATGGTTCTCGCCTTTCCACCAGTTTGGATCACTGTGACAGCAACATGGTTTTATTGGGTTCAAACATTCATGGAAGTCAAACACAGACATAGTTTAAGTAACTAAACACTTTAAAACATTTTGTCACTTAGAGGACACTCTTACCCAGAGACACTAAGTACATTCATCTCAAGATAGGCAAGGGTTCAGACATTTTGGACAGCAGAACCAGAGGGGCCTCTAAATAACGACTAAAGACAAAGTGCTGTTCCCATATTGGCCTATACAAGGTCATAATATAAGTCACATGACGAGGTGGGGGGGTGGAGCTATGTTTCCATAGTAACATGTTGGCCTACCTGTCGTCCTGGACGAGGATGAGCTCCCCCGCCTTAAAGGTGAGCTCGTTGTCTTCAGCGGCCTCAAAGTCATAGAGCGCCCGCACCTTCAGGGAGTCCCTGCTGCCCCCGCCCCCGTTGGTGTTGAAGGGGGGGTCGGCGCTGACGGTGAGGGGCCGGGTCTCGGCGTGCTGCTTCTGCTCCTGCAGAGACAGCTCGATGGCTGGGGGGGTTCAGACAGAGGCACAGTCAGGTTTAGTCTATATTTGGGTCATGTTCAATGACGTATCTAATGAAGGTATTTATCATTCATTAGCATGCCAATCCTTCATTGTTTCATAACATAATGAGGTGGTGTACTGTGTCGCGTCATCTGTACCTTTGGCCAGGTCGTCATCATCAGAAGGTTTACCCGCAGCGGGGACGGTGACCTTTAAGCTGGACCCCTGTTGACACAGATGATAAGACGAGGTTGGTTAGAGACAGCCTTCTGAACTAACGGGGACTTTGACTAGCTGGGACTGGGAGGCCTCTGTCGGGATGGATATGTACTGCAGGCTTTATGGGTCATATCATGATAGCCAACAAGCAGTTTCTTCAGGATTAGGCTACTGCTAAATTCTTTGGTAAACCAACAATGTCCTACTTATGTCAGGTTGCATGTCTATGATGCACTAATCCCAGTTATTGGTGGAATACCAAATAAACGTGAGAGGAAAGTCTATCGGGAGCTCACACCTTAAAGACCAAGAACAACTCGTCCCACTCTAATCGCACATGTAAAGAGCGTTTACTAAACGACTAAAAACGGAGATCTGACTCAAAAGTAAAACACCAGTCTCCATTAACACCAGCAGGACAACGAGCTTATCGTGGTCTAAAGGATAGGGAGGGGGAGAACACCCATAGAACATTCACATGGCTGAAGAGGAATGGGAATGGGAGTTGAGCAAATAAACAAACCAGACTCACACAAAACAAACGTCAGCATCTTCACCCTGAGGAGGTTCGGGCCGCCCACTATGAAAAATGTATAGCCTACAGCTGCACAACTGAGAGCATCTTGGCGCAGCTGAAGAAAGATAGACACTGGTCTAAAAGAAAACTGACAATGGAATTTATTGCTGTAAATAAGTAGGATGTAGGATTGAGCAGTTAAATAAATTCATGTTGCGTCGATTAGATGGGACCTGGGAACTTGCCATGTCTGACACTTGAGATTTCTTTGATAGCTTGTAAAACAATACTGGAAACCTAAGTGGGCTGTGAGCTACTAGTGAAATTATAAAGATAGCTGCATGATGTATTTTGACAAAAGACTAACAAAAATAAGCTAAATAAGTAGGAGTATAAATTATAACAATAAAGGTAAAATAGATTCTCTTTTGGTTTTACATTTTTCAGTGCCTAGATAAAAATTTTGTAAACAGGAATAAGAATTTATAAACAAGAGAAAAATCATTAAAAATAGAAATGCATGGATGACCATTCAGGTGAAAGCGCAATTACTTAAATAATCAGCTTAAACAGAAAATTACTATCCATCTCCTAATTAGCTGAAATAGATTGCTGTTTGATGTATCAGTACATACTTAATGTTTACTATTTGAATCTGGTTCACCAGAAATACTGTATTCCTATATTACATTAAATGAATGTGCAAATGGCTAAGGATTCTACAGCACTGTAAAAAAAATCACTGACCAGGGGCCATATTCACAAAAAATCTTAAGGCTAAATGTAGCGCCAAACTTGCTGATTTAGGAGTAACAAAAAAAATTGCATCAGACAACTTATACTCTCGGACCAAATATTTAGGAGTCCTTTCACAAAGCGTTTAATCTCTATAACCAGCTCCTAAATCTGTGAGGAGTTACACGGAGTCAAGAGAACTCCTAACACTAAGACCAAACTACAAACAATCCTAAAGGGGCTGCTGCCGGAAATACGCCTCGTAATCAGGTCGGTGTTTCAGAAACATTTAATAATACTGAGCTTTTAACAAGGTACCACCTTAATCATAAGGGTGTTCTGATCATAGTAGAGCCAGTCAGGGATACAGTCACTTCACCAACAAACAGAAACAACCCAATAACGTCGGAGATCAAGGTTGTGACAACTGTACCTCACAGGAAAAATAAAGCTATGCAGCACAGATGAATGTCTTAGCTTAAGACATCTCCCCGTTCCTAAGTAAAAGTCGGTCTTAGCAGCTTGATGAATAGGTTTCAAGAGGCAACTCTTGGCATGGAACTTTTAGTGCTGCTTCTGAGTCCTCCTAGAGGTCAGATAAAATGTTTGGTGAACACGGCCCCCGGTTTAACTTCATACAGGCAAGCGGAGAAGCGTTAACATCAAGCCCTCGGCGCAAGTGACGAGAAGAGCTTTGTGTTCGATCCAGCAGAAAACAGTCGTTTCGATTTCTTGACAGATAAGAGGGTAGAGTACTGATTCAGTCAATCTGTCATGGCTTCCTCAAATAGACTGAGCAAATACCCACGAAGAACAAAATATCCAAGT
This sequence comes from Esox niger, assembly GCA_016801105.1. Classification (NCBI taxonomy): domain Eukaryota; kingdom Metazoa; phylum Chordata; class Actinopteri; order Esociformes; family Esocidae; genus Esox; species Esox niger. The sequence continues at coordinate 39,772 of JACXGJ010002661.1, read as the reverse complement.
CCTATGGCACCAAAAGTGTCAAATGCAACACACAAAAGCCAAACTATTTTAGCAAGGGGGAACAGCAGGCAGAGATAGGAGACCCTTGGTTAGGGTGACTGACCACCTTACCTGTGAGCCAGAAGATGGGAAGACAACCCCTTCCTCTTTTAGAGACTTGATGGTGGCACTGATCAGACTGAGCTGTGGATCTTTCTGGAACTCTTCACACCACTCCGCCATCATCCCCTTCAGCTTTTCACAAACCTTTGGATGGGCCTGTGCCACAGATGATAGTAAATTAAGCCATTTATTCACTGGATTGATGAAGAAACAATTGAAAAATGTATATGAATGAGTTAGAGATTTATGTTGTTCTCTTTAAAATCATAAGACGGTCAATAAAGCACAAAAACATGGGACAGCTTTGTACCTTGCTCAATACAGTTCGGACTTCAGTGGCAAACTCCCGTGAGCAGATTTCTAAGTGAAAGATTCTTCCACTGTTATTGACACAGGCAGCAAGCAACTGAAACAGACAAATCACGTTAGAAGTGTATTCTGCTTGGATTCTCTATACAGAGATTTTAAAGCAGATATCAGTAACAGGCGGCCCACCGGACAAAAACATCCAAAATTGCCATAACATTTTGAGTTGGCTCAAAATGTCTTTTACAAAACCTGTTGTCAAATTTCCCCACAAATGAAATGGCAGACATTGTGTGATCATGTCTTAATATTACCAAGAGAGACAACTGTTAGTTGGATATACAGTCACTTTGTGGCTTTAATTTTTTTATAATCAACTAAAGCCCCCTTGACCAGCCACAAAAAAGACCCATGGCTGAATAGAACTGCCCATCCAAGATTTACATTTTAACAGGAGCAAAGCATTAATTCACAGTTGAATATAAGATAAGCAAACAGAACAGCCATGTGACGGTATTGTCTGATGGTGAGTCAGAGAGAAAGCTGGAATTAAATCCATATTAACTTTGTCTATGATAAGTAACTCAAGTTCTGCATGCAGAGAGAATAAAACACTTGACCTTCACACACCTTCAGGCTATTAATATATTGACAGAAGCCAGGCTGAACAGTTTTACTAAAATATCCCTGTTATACAGCAAGGAAGCATTCATGGAAAGTTACACAATAACTATAACAAGAGACTCACAGTGAGGGCTTGCATGGCTACATGTGGAACCTTGTGATTGACTCTCTTCATTACAGACCTCAGGCAGTCCTTGGCTCTGGGAAGGCAAAAGCAGAGGATTGGTGGTACGAGGTGATCATGATTAGTATGTCAGAGGTAGTAGTTCATTTCAGCATGCATACAATCTGCAATGAACACATCTACCAAATGCTGTCTAGGTATAGGCGTACATCTAAAAGGATACCATTCCTTCCTGGAATCACACCTTGATGTCTAGAACTGCCCTCATACAATGACAAGTTCTTGGAAAGACCTTTTTAGCAGGATAGGAATTATCATTCCAGCTTACCCATTGGGTGTATGTCCAACCCTGTCACAGATATCCATAATCAGGCCCCAGTCCTCCACGGTATTGGTTTCATTGGTGGCTTTCTCTAAACATGCGAAAAGGGCATACATGCGATGGTAATATAATGAATAGCACATAGAAAGAAGTTGAAATCCATATGTACAGTACGAGACCTTTATATGCTTGAAAAATAGTATGGAGTACCGCTTTGGACTCCCAGTGAATCTGGTGTTTTCCATTGAAATACGTCTGTCTGATGTTGATGTTCACGGCCCATTGGAACAGGCAGGACTAATGCTATGCATAGAGTAGTTAGATAAGCATTTTATAACTCATCCTTTTAAGCATTAATGGGTGTAGGGAAACTAAACCATTAGATGTTTGGAAATATCAAGTGCAGTGATCACATTAATGTGTTTATCCAATAGAAACAGACTCTTTCATTAACAATGGAGGGTCTTTCTTTTAGGTCCTTCATTGTACAGCAACAGCACATGTGAAATGCGTTCCATGTGAAACGATCTGCTAAAAAAATGGAAGAAAAGCTCATTATAGCGGTCTCGGTGTTTCCCCTTTTATATCAACCTTTCTAGCCATCCTTTTGACACTGACACGCTCAGGAATGCTTGGAGGATGGTGGCAGAGATTGTGGGTGTCTCAGTTGTTTTTTCTAAATTATCACAGTGTTAATAATGTGCTCTGTTTATTTAGCATTGAGTTTGTTTTATATGGCACACCACAGAAACCTATTGTCTGTTATCGCAATGCTCTTAATAATGTGTGCTTTTATTCTGACCGTGAGTGAGAAGATTGCTCTCTACACTAAAGGAAATTGAAAGGAGGGCAGTCATCACATTTCCACCTAACAGCAGCATCTAGTGGTAATGAATAAAAAACTTCAAGTCTTTCTGAACAAGGGGAACCCCCGCTTATCAACCATTTCTAGAATAACTGTCAGAAGACAAATTAAATGCACCGGTAAACCAAGCCACATTTGCTATTAAATACAGACTAACAGCTAGCACACTGATGATTTTTACAGAACTGCATGCAGGGTCACTTTTTTATTTTAATAAAATGTAATATGTATAAATATTGTTTTAAAGGGTCAGTTTTTAGCTATGCATTATGTAGGATAATTTCTCAGTCACATTTCAACCAAATAACACTACAGGGATAACAATCGTATGAGTTTCTACAAAATAGGTATCAGAACGGATGGTCTGGGTTAGGGCTGGGCGATACCAACAAAAATAAGTATCACAGTAAGTGGACCCAATTACCTCTAACAACATATATTGCAATAACTCTGTTAAAAAAGGCTGAGCACAATTGTACCATATGCCAATGCAATTTAGACATTCTGCTAACTAAACGAGTGTACTTAACATTAAGCAGTACCTTTATAACAGAATGATGTTATTGAGGTAATTGGGTCCACTTATCCCAAAAAGTTAGGATGCTTCATAAAATGCTAATAAAAACAGAAAACAATCATGGGCCAATCATTTAACACTATATTTTATAGAAAATAGTACAAAGATAACATATCAAATGTTGAAACTGAGAAATCGAATTCAAAAATACTCATTTAGAATTTGATGCCAGCAACACATTCAAAAGAAGTCAGGAAGGTTTACCACTGTGTTGCATCACCTACTGTGTAAGCATTTGGGAATAGAGGAGACCAATAGCTGCAGTATTGAAAGTGAAATGTATTCTTATTCTTGCTTGATTCAGTATATCAGCTGCTCAACAGATTGGGGGCACCTTTATCTTATTTTTCCTTTTCATAATGTGCCAAATGTTTTCAATGGATGACAGATGTGGACCGCAGGAAGCTCAGTTTAGCACCAGGACTCTTTTACTACAGTGTCATGCTGTTATAATGTGCAGAATGTGGTTTTGCATTGTCTTGCTTAAACAAGCCAGGCCTTCCCTGAAAAAGATGTAATCTGGATGGCAGCATATATAGCTCCAAAACATGTATATATTGTTCACTAAATGATGCCTTCACAGATATGCAAATCACCCATGTCATGTGCACTAATGTACCCACATACCATCATGAATGCTGGCTTTTGAACTGTGCGCTAATTACAAGCCGGATGGTTCCTCTCCTTTAGTCTGTCCAAACTCTTTGCAATTTTACATTGAGAAACATTATTCTTAAAATTGTTGCACTATTCGCCCACAGTCTTTCAGAGTGGTAAACCCCTAACTATCCTCAACTGACAGGCCCATCCTCTCTGGAATTATCCTTTAATACCAATCATGTTACTGACCTGTGGCTAACTGACCTAGTTAGTTGTGTGATATTCCACCAGGTTTAGTTTTTTGCATTACAAAAACCTTTCCAGTCTTGTTGCCTTTGTCTGAACTTTTTTTATGTTGCTGGCATCAAATTGAGTGGGCCTATATTTTTCAAGAAATAATAAAATGTCTCCGTTTCAACATTTGATACATATTGACATATCTGTTGAAGTAAGCAGACAGCCTTGTTCAAATGTGTAGCATAGGGAAACAATGGAATGGCTAGTGTTGCAAAAGCAAGGTGTATTTCTCAAACTGAAAAGGCTAAAGTTAGATGGCAATTAAGTTATATGACGATTCCGAGTAACTGTTTAGCTAAGACATTAGGTGGAAACGTTCAGACCTTTCCCACGCTGCTAACACGAGGAAAGTCTGACTGATCGAGTTATGTAAAGATGACTGCTAAAACTGCTGAAAATATTACCATTATAAGGTGAGGTGGTGCAACAATTTAAGTACCACATTGACGATAATCAAACATTTTACATGTATAAGACCATTGTATAACAGTGTCCTCCTCACTAGCGGGGCCTGTATGCCGAGCAGCAGTGGGGTTTGTATGTTTTGAATTTGTACGTTCAGAACACGATCTGAAGACAGGTTGGTGCCACAGCACTCAATAGAACAGATAGGAAGAGCCAGGGAGAAAAAACACCTTTTAGGGCCTATTTCTCCCCCGATATCTTTAAAACTAAAGCAAGCAGCTTGGATATGAGGTAATATTATTAAACCAGGTTCCCTATTACAAATGTAATAAACAAAATGTCATCCAATATGTGTTGTTAAAAATATAATCAGTCCCGTCTACAGTACTTAATGAAATTACGCTCTTCATTTAACTCAGCTACCCGCACTTTAAACCTAAAGTAATCCAACTGTATTCTAGTCCTAAATAGTACGATAAATTAATGAATATCAGAAATACAATTCTATTTGGATATGAAAAATGTAAAACGTCTAAATGCCTATTAAAAAAATTACAATGTAAAAGCAAACGTCACATTACTGCGTGAATCCAAATCTCGCAAAATGCTAGCTGGTTATCTAGCTAACTGATGACTGTCATACGACTACTACGTTACCCTGCTAGCTAAATAAGCTAGAGACAAAGTTTACCAATCCACATATAGCTAGCCATTTTTATACATTCACATTTGATCGTAACTTCGAGGTATTAAAGAGAAATACAGCCAGGCTAGTTGTTGTTAGCTCGCTGGCAAGTGGTTCTCTAGCTAGCTACTGCTGTAAACCACGAAGATTCTGTGTTAACATAATACCGTGGCTGTTTTAACTTGCTACGCTAGTAAGACACCAAAACAAAACGCCAAATGAAGCCCTGAACTTACCAACATCTTGGTCAAATGGATTTTGGGCAAATAAAGGCATGCTCCTTTTTTGAATAAACCGACGTGGTTGAGAAAAAAAACGCAAGAATATTTATTTTAAGAATATACAAAAATCCCTTCCTCATCCATCAACTCTTCTTCAATAGGGCTTTGCATTGGTTGGCATCCAACAATTCTGGTGCATTACCGCCACCTGTGTTGGAGTGTGGGAGCGAAATCCTCCCTGCCAACCATATCTCCCCAATGGACACAAATCGTACTCAAAAGTTCCTTTTTCTTTGTCATGCTTTGTTGGCATTTGTCTTTCTAGTTTGAAGAAATCAAGTAGTTTGTTTTGCTCTCAAAAGGTCAGTTAATCTGTTAAGTTCCAGTTGCTTTGTTTTTGATAGTGTTTGCTGTGTTAATTCACTGCCATGCTAGTAGGGGTGTGGCTTGGTCCTCCCATGGCTGCTTTAAACTGGTGTATTTAGTCTTCTTCATTCTCCCAAGCAGCAGCTTGTAGTTTCATCTTGTTGACTGTACATATACACAACTCTATTTCCAAAAAAGATTGTATACTGTGTAAAATGCAATTAAAAACAATGCACAATTCTGTGCAAATCATGTATCCTTATATTTAATTGATAATAGTACAAAGACATAACCAATGTTGAAACTGAGAAATGTTATTGTTTTTGGAAAATTACATGCCCATTTTGAATGTGGCACTATTTGCCCCACAAAGTGGTGAACCCATCCTCTGGAGAGATATTTTAATACCCAATCATGTTACTGACCTGCTGCTAATTGACCTAATTAATTGTGTGATGTTCCACCAGGGTTTGTTTTTTAGCATTACACAACGCTTCCAGTCTTTTGTTCCCTCTGTCTCAGCACTTTTTAAACATGTTGCTGGCATCAAAGTGATGCATGTATTTTTTCCAAGAAAGAATTTTTTCCAAGAAACAATAACATTTCTCTGTTTAGATACAACATAATTTTGAAATAAGGTGCATGGATCAGTCAGAGGTATTGTAGGGGCAATTTTCTGATGGAATTGCTTGAAAGTCTATATTTTATTAATACAAAAAGCAGTGTTAACATACTCTGATTTGAAACCACAACTCTGGGTTGATTGACTCTGAGCTGTCCAACTCAGAGTTGACAGTTTCAGAAGAGATGGTAACATTTAGTTCAGTCAATTCAGATTTAAGTTATCCCTGAGTAGAGCATGTGCACAAGGTGATACAAAGCCCTCATCAATGGAATGCAGATAACGTGATTCATCATGGTAACAGGAGAAACAGGTCTCAGACCCCGTACTTCTCCCCCGTGGAGTTAGATAAATTAAAGAATGCACATGCAGAATAGGAGTATATATTCTAGAAAAAAACAATACAGTAACAACAGCAAAAGAACATGCGCTAGCGTAGCAGAAAATTGCTGACCGCAGAAAATGTGTGTATTGGAAAAAAATAAGTCACATCTTGAGTGTTACACTCATTAAACGTGTGTGCATGTGTGCGTAACATCAAGGTCAGAGTTTTTTTATCAAATGCACCAAAAAACAGTGTCATTCTGAACAGTGACAATCTTGTGATAAGGCACACATCTACATAGTAAGAATCAAGAAATATATACAGCAAAAATATAACAATAATATACATAAAAAATTCTACAAGCAACTATTTTAAAGAGAGTAGGAAAGAAAATATGAACAATACAGCTAGAAGTACTGAATATTCTAAATATGAGTATAATATGCCTATGAATCGTACATACAAAATAATATTTTAATGTGCATTAAATGTACACGGAAAGACATCAGAGCATTTCAATGTTAGTATGTGATCAGTATGATCATAGGTCATTGTTGCTGGTTGAGGAGCCTTATGGCCTGAAGGAAATGGCTGTGCGTGCCACAATGCTCCAGTAATGTCAACCAGACGGCAGTAGCAGTGTGAATAGACCATAGCCTTGGTGGCTGTAGTCTTTGATGATGTTTCATGCTTTCCTAAGGCATTGTGTATGGTAGATGCCTTGCATGTTGGGGAGATGGCAGCCGATGACGCGCTCTACAGACTTCACCACCCTCTGGAGGGACTTGTGACTATAGCAGCTGTTGCACAAGGCAGTAATGCAGCCTGAGAGGATGCGCTCAATGCTGCGCCTGTAGAAGTTAGTAAGAGTTTTACAAACATGCCAAACTTTTTGAGTCTCTTCAAGAAGTATAGTTGCTTTTGGGACGTTTTCACTGCAGAGTTCTCTTGCCTGGACAAAGGTAGGTCATCTATTTATGCAGGTGCAATCCAACAGTAACAAAAAACACTTGGCAGCAACTGAAGATTAAATAAAATATACTTTCAACAGGAAAATTATAATATCAGTCCAAGTAATTGTGATGCTGTTTAGCCTCTCTTAAACACATTTCAGTGGCCACATTCAACATATTTAAGTAGTAAATTAAATTTTCTAAGCAAAAACAGTATGTCTGAGTCAGTGTAGTAACTGACTCAGACACACTGAACTGGCTCTTTAAAACCATAAACCAAGAGTTTCCATCAACTCCGAGTCAACGAACTCTAGCTTTTCACTAAACCTGCTTTCTGAAATACATTCATTATCTAAGGAAAATAGGAATGTAATCAAAGACAGTAATTTCTCATAGCTGAGTAACCAACCCATTCTATTAAGAAGTTGCCCCACAAGTAAAATATGTAGATAAATATATAACTTATATGAGATTTGTTTCAGTATAAGAAATCCATATTGTTTCACATGTATATCTGTGAGTTTTGTTAATATATCAGCGACTAAGCTAACAGCACTTGTTCATTGAAAGCGGACAATTTCATGGGGATCTCATCAATATTATAGTTAAAAATCAAGACAATATTGAGTCCACCAAAAAGCAAAACTGATTTAGATCACAGAGCGTTTTTCATGTGAACCACATCATCTGGTTTTGGTTAGAAAACCTTGTATGGAGATTGGAATCTTTGCAAATATTGTATTAATGCCAAAGTATTACCATGGTTTGCACTAGATAGGATGATGCCTATACATGATAATGTAGCAATTTGGCAGCCATCTTATTTGGGACCTGTTCTTTACAAGCTACAATAGAAATGCATGGTAAAAGTAGAATTTTTAAGTTTTTTAAGTGATATTTCCTTAATATATTATATAAATAACCACTAATGAACTGCGCAATGCATACGACTTTACATTTCAAAATATTAACCAACACATCAATTTAAATTGTTTTAAATTAATAGTTTATTAATTCAAGACTACAAAATGGGTATATAGAAAATAAAGTAGGAAGACAGAATAGTACTTTAAATACAGTGCAAATGTATATTTCGTTATTTCCTATGATAACAGTTAACTGTGATTTTACATTCTAATATTCTTGTGTATGGTATATTAATAAATACTAGCATTTAATGTCATTGTAAAAATTACCATTTTAGTTATCGCTAAATTTGGTACGATGTTGTAATGTAATAACTGGAGGGCAGAATTAGTAGCTATGCAAACATTTTTATGGACAAAGCGGGACAAAAGCTACACAACTTCGTCATCTGCTTATTATAAAGAGTATTGTTAATTGGTTAAAAAACACGCTAAATAAAATTATCATATTGCCTTTCTAGAATATTACTGACACATATAAATTAATTTTAAACTCACTGGTATTGTTTACCTTTTTGTGGAGCACTGCTGCAAAAACATCTCCATGACTAATGTTAGGAGGCTGCCCAATCACAGTTTAATGCCCAATCACATCGGGCTCCACAAAAAAAAATTCTAAACGCTTTTTTATTATACAACTAGTAATCTGTAAACCGACCCACCAAAGCCCATTTTAAAGCCTGCATACTGTCATTAGAGTATGGATACTTCCCGATGAGGCAACCCTGGTGTCCCGACGTAATTATGGGTCAACGAATTAATTTATAACCGCATTGCAACCAATTGCAACGAATGTGCTGCACCAATTACGTTTTAAGATACATTTTCTGAGATCGACTGTCACGTTTCAAAAACTCTCGCAGGATTGTGTCGTCACTTTGACGTTTGCTGCATCCCTTCTAGCAATGACCGACCAGGTCGCGTACCCTAAAGACTCGCGCAGGCCCAGTTTATGCCTTTCATTTCCTGTTATAGTGTACGGATTGCATTTTTTAAGCGTCAGGCATCGCCAAGTGGTTTTCAGTCATGTCAGCACCTGCTATGGGGACTACGAAAACGGCTCACAGTGATGCGGCCCCCAAGAAAAAGAAGGGACCGGGTGCTCTAGCTACAGCATATCTGGTTATATATAACGTGGTTATGACAGCGGGGTATGTACACAATTGTAGTACACTTCGGTTGTGGGCTACTTGGGATGCAAGCATGCATGATCTTACGAAATAAATGGTTTTGGAAGGCACGCGTCTGCTACGGGAATTGATATATGAAAAGTCTTTAGTGCTATTTTATGCACTGTTTATTATGTGAGGTTATGATGATTGTCAAAATCATAAAATCTATCCCATGTGAACAACTTTTCTTCTTCGCGAAACGTTGATAACGTTTTACTGTGCTGCCTTCGGTTACGTTGTAGCAAATCAAACCACCCATACACTGAACTATTGTATTGTGACTTTAGTACCCGCCTACATCGTGAATGTATCAGTTGTCTTTGTCTTTACATTTTCCCCAACTTGGCACATGAAATACCATATTTATTGGACAGAGTTGTAACTAATCGCTTGGATAAGTTACAATTTGCGTCTACTTTGTTCTTGAGGCCTGTATGTAGCCTCATTGGAATTCAACCATTTGTTAATTACAAGTTTTATGATATACTATAAATGCATTTTTTTCTAGTACTGACAAAAACAATTGGTTCAGCATCTTTGATTTCACACAGTTTATAACAATGTTGTTGAGAAAGAAATTGCCCAAGTGCTGTGTGATTTCACATTAAAACTAGTTTGGTGACATGACAGGACAGCTCCCTCTCATCTTCCTGTCTGGTGAGGTGATACATTCATGCTCTGTCTAGTGACAACTAACGACAGCCAGATACAGACGCAAGGTAGCCTCTCCAGTTTCTAATACAGTGCAGATGGCTCTTCTGTCTGCATTAATGTCTACTTTCTGTGTGGTTGGACTGTTTGAATTTGACATTCTTGACTTTTCTCTGTCCTCTAAGAGTAAATGGAGGCTATTTATTTGATTGCAGAAATGTATTTTCACCTATAAACTCCCTTAAATTGTGACATTTGTTATAAGATTTCCCTGTTTAAATGAATAAGAATACAATGTGTGTGTTCTTTCAGGTGGCTGGTCATTGCCGTGGGTTTGGTGCGGGCCTACTTGGCCAGAGGCAGTTACCACGGCCTTTACTACTCTATAGAGAAACCCCTAAAGTTCTTTCAGACTGGAGCGCTCTTGGAGGTGAGTGGACAGTCTCAGTTGCAGGGCTTTAGAGTCCTGTGTCATGTTGTTTGTGACAATGTCCATATTATGGGTGTTTCCTAGTTGCAGCATACTGAGAGTCCACTGGGTCCCCACTTCCTTGCGGAAGTTGGGCCACCTGTAGCATAATTGGCTTTTGTTGGCCACTGCAGTGCGCATGTACCAGAAAGTACTTCCTAGTTGAGCGAACTGTGTAATGACCTAGCGAGATGTGCTGCCGAGGAACCGTGTCTCAATTTTTACATTTTCTACAGTTTAGTCTTTTAGCCGGCACTCATATCCAGAGCAGTGAATACATACAATTTCATATTTTTTCCCAGTTACAAAATTGTGAGAGAACAACTTAAGGAAAATAGGTGAAATGTATTTAAAACGTTTAATTGATGGTGTTGTGCAAAACAAAATGGGCTAATTTGGGACTGGAATATTTTCAACAAATATCCGCATTCCAGCCAATTACTGTATACATTTTCAAATGTATCTTTTTACCGACCTGTTAATAGACCCATGGTCTTTCACACAGCAATGTGGTATATTTTTAAATAGAACCTCCTCCACCATGCCTGGTCTTCCTCTGCTCCCACATGTGTGCACCTAGTTAGTGTTGCAATGTGGCTGGAGAGGATCACACTAACATTTGCCAACTCCCTCTTCATTAAAATATTTTTAAATACCAGGCTTTATCTGTGAATATGGTGACTTGCTAGAGAACAGGCTTTTATATTTTCTTATGGGGATACAAACATATCTTTTCTAATAGGAAGGCAAGTTTGTATGATCAAATCTGTAGGCCGACAAGGTGGAATATATTCGTTAATGGCAACAGGACAAGCAATGTGCAACGCCCAGCACCTCTCTGAGTTAGCTAACAGAAGTCACATTACTGTTGGATCTTGTGTGCTGTTGCTGACAAAAGTAATGTCATCCAGTTGAAACCCTGTTTTTTATATTCAAGTACTGAAACATTGCTCTGATTAGAAAATCATTTCATAATATTTCCACTGACCAAAATGTTTTTATTTTTCTTCAGATTTTGCACTGTGCTGTGGGTAAGTTGAAATTCCCTCCCTGTGCTTATGGTCAGAGTATTTTACTGTGGTGTCTTCTATTCATGTTGACATACATTAGGGTCTGTCCTACTGGAGCCATTCCTTCATATATATCTTGGAAAATGGCTGCTAAGCCCAGCCTTCCTGTGCTAATGTGATAATGAGCATGGCCCTGTTGCGTTGTGGTCGTGGCACTCCAGGTACGCAGTCCACTATCCATTATCTGAGATTTAAAGTTAAACCTGACCTTTACTATTACAGAGGCCTTCTTTTCTTTCCAGTCCAGTGCTGCCCTCTGCTGGACCAACCTGGAGAGAATACACATAGCCTGCATGCTCATATCCTGTAGCCCACAACTTAAATTTATACAGGACATGTTAACACATCAGTATGTGTGCTTTGTTTTACACAACAAATAGCTGATTTGTTAGGTGCATTTTAATTAATAATTGAACAAAATACTTGTGATCAAATTGAAAATAGCATCATGTGTGTTCAGTATCATTGTGGTAACACTGTTGTTATACTATATTGCCCTACAGAAGCAAAATGCAGTAAATATGATTTTTGCTTGATTTATTTATTTGTTGTAACGGTCAGGCCAATGGCATACTTGCAGGGCATGTACACAAACACAAACACACTCAATTTCCATTGATGAAATATATTACCTCTGCTACTGTTTGTCTAACCTCCGCCAGCCCTAACATATGTACATAAACCTAAATGACCACTTATCCCTGCACATTGACTTTACTCTCTGTAATCAGTGTTCAGTATTTATTCCTTGTTATTCATTGTCATTCTTGTCACTGATCTTGGTGTATTTTTTTATATTACTATTTACATTTTTATTTACTTTTATTCACCGTCTTCAGTTTTAGAAAAGGGCCCTTACGTAAGCAATTCACTGTTGGAACTCATTGGAAAACAAGATGTGATAAATAGAAATTAATTGGGTTGTTCATTTACTGACACTCAACAAGATAGTAACAATAATTGTTACCTGTCTAGATAGAAAAATACTTTGGGATTGTTCCTTCCTTTGTGGGTTTTCCTATGGTTCTAACTTGACGCTCTGTGTTTTCCTGCTCCAGGGATTGTTCCTTCCTCTGTGGTTCTAACAGGATTCCAAGTGTTGTCCCGGGTCTTCCTCACCTGGGCCGTGACGCACAGCGTCCGAGAGGTACTACTTTTCTCCATCTTGCTGTCCATTGTATGATCTCACCTATATTCTCCCTAAAATGTATCCATTTGAAAACCTAAATGTTAAAGTGATCCTGTGAGCAATATTCACATTTTACCATGTGGGAATGGTTTCAGGGGAGCAATACCCCTAGATGCCTTCATCGAAAGAGCCTTGATCAGGCACTAAGGTCTGTGAGCCTGACATGGTGAACATGCTTGAAACCTCCCTTGTGAAAATGAATAACCCTAACATCTATGCACAGCCTGAAATGCTCAACTGTATGTGTGTGCTTGTGAGTTTTTGTAACTATGTTTACTTACCCAGACTGAGCTTCATTTTTTAGCTTGCGTTGACATTTCTCTCCCTCTCTCTTTGCCTGACGTTCGCTGTGAGATGCAGCGTTATAGCGTAGTGGGTGCTTGTGTGTACTACGAACTGTTGCATGTCAGCTTTCCATTATCTTGTCAGTCTCACAGCTGTCTGCTTGTCTGTACTGACCCCAGGTCCAGAGTGAAGACAGTGTCCTGCTCTTCGTGTCGGCATGGACCCTCACAGAGATTATCCGCTACTCGTTCTACACTTTCAGCCTGCTCAACCACCTGCCCTACCTTATCAAATGGGCACGGTAAGAAAACCGTTTTGATATGAGTGCCATTAAATGGTTTTGTGTGTTGATTCTTTTGGCTGTACACATCCCTGAACAGTATTTATCTACGGTCAGTGTGTGAGACATACCACCATGGGGATTGGTATAAGCAGTGAGGGGACACCTGGCATTCACCCGTGGTGAAAGTAGGGGTGTTACCTGATTTGGTTAAATGGAATTGGATGGATCTAAAATTGCTGATATGTGGCGTATTATCCATGAAAGCTGATTGGCAAAAATCTGTAATATATATGACTATATCATGGGTTTGATACAAAAGTAATTTTTTTCCCTTCTAATATTGTTGACAGCAAGTTAAGAAATAGCAATATGGCTTACTGTTTTTTTATTTTGGTATATTGCTAATATACTATTGTTAAGCGGTGTATCCAGGCACTTTTTGTGTTGTGCCTAAAATAAGCCCTTGGCCATACACCACACTGCTTTGTGCCTTGTTGCATAAATATAATTTAAACTTCAGCATAAATTAAGTTCAGTAAATATTTTTAGTTGGGAATTTATGTTGTGAAAATTATTTCACCATGTTGAGAGACTGCAAATGTGTTTTGGTAGTGTTTTTTATTTATTTTTAATAACAATTTCTTTAAGTGCACAAAATATCTAATAACACAAACTGAAATCGTAATTTCTTTTCAGATTTTTATTTCCTTACAATGCACAAACAAAAGGAATAATGGACTAATTTAGAATTATTGCACTGAAATATTTAATGTTTTAATAGAAATAGCATCTTCAAAACTTGTCAACTAGATACGGAATCTAATATAATATATCTTTTTAGCATTTTTTTGTAATTCCCAACCATAACAACAGTCTTGAATACATACTTTAAGAATGTTAAGATTGGCTATATAATGAGAAACACAAAATTGCAGGCCAATAAAACACATCTATAAACTTTTTTGTGATAGGAATATGATGTAAAATATCTTTGGCTGAACTTTGATGTGGATTGGTCAGTGGGGATTAGATTTTTGAATTCCCAGTTATAATCAGAATGTGAAGTTGCATTAACACACAGCACATGATCTAGTCCAACACCACTGCCACCATGAAAGGAAATTCAGCAGACTCAATAGGCTAATGATAACACAGCCTCTTGCAATAAAAACACTGCCCATGCCTGCACTACAATTTATTTCTCCCCCTTTTCGCTCCAGGTACACCTTCTTCCTAATACTGTATCCAATGGGGGTGACTGGTGAGCTGTTGACTGTATATGCTGCGTTGCCCTACGTGCAGAAGACAGGCCTCTATTCTATCACTTTGCCCAACAAGTACAACTTCTCCTTTGACTACCACACCTTCCTAATCCTCGTTATGATATCCTACATTCCACGTAAGTTTCTTTTAAACCCAACGCTTTTTTGTCTCTCCGGTGCAACTACTTTGTACTGTGGGCGGCATTCCTTCGCCCTGCCCTTAGTGCATGTCTGTCTGAAATGGGTGTCTATTAGGTGTGATTATGCTTTTATAGTGCAGAGTATGGCTTCTGGTATTATTTTTCTTGTTGATCTGAGTTGTCATCCCGGTATCCCCCCAGTGTTTCCCCAGCTTTATTTCCACATGATGCGTCAGAGGAAGAAAGTCTTGGGCCATGCGGAGGAGTACAAAACAGAGTAAACCGAAACCGATGGTAGACTGATCACATCATGTCACGGGAAGTGGAAAAAGATGAGATACCCCCTTTTTTTTTTTTTTAAAGAAGGGGGGAAAAAAAGAAGATTAACCTCACCTGACCTGTTAAATATGTCTGCTTTTTGAAATACCAAGTACCTCAAGTCTCTTTCAGATCAAGAAAATGACATGGAAAATCGGGATTGTTGATTTAACATTGATTATTGTTAGTCCGTTGTTTCGGTTGTAGTCTCTTGCCTGGTTTTTTAAATGCTGAAATGTCATTTACAATATGCAGACAGTTTCTTTGGTTTTCTTTATAGGCAAAATGCAGTTACCCTGCTATAAAAGCTAATTACTGAAACAATTGTTTAGTGAATCTGAGGATTCAGTTCAACTGCACTGCACCTGTTTCAGAGGCATCCAGAATGCTGTCGTGTTGGTTGTGACTTGTGGTCATAATTATTGCATTGGATGCACTAATTCAATGAACTCCCTCATCTCTCATGGTACAGTAGGAGACACACTAGAATCCAACCCCTTGTTTAATAACGTGTTGCATCCTATATTGTAGCCTATTCTTTACATAGTAGTGCTCTACATTTGACAAGAGCCCTATAGGGAATAATGCCATTTGGGAAGCAGCCATTTTGTCGCTTAGATTAAAATTTGTTGTAATTTAAGATAAATAGTTGAAGTCTAAACCGAGAACAATGCCTAGTAAATTATTAGAGTAATTTATTTCAGCAATTCGTTTTTTTAACTTGCAGAACATCTGATTTAATCCCCTGTTTGCTGTAATAAAGCTTTTTCCCCCTTTATTCGGAACTTACATACAGTAGTTTTCTTTCATATACTGAAGTACTATTAGTTGAGTGGTTATTGCATCAGCAAGCAGCTGTTTGTTGACAATAATTTAATATTTTGACTTTTCTTTAATACTAGATTGTGGGTGGTTATTGATTTGTAACAGATTGCCATAAGGGTGGGCGTCCATGACCTAGAGTGACTAATATCGGTAGATAAACAAGTTGTACAGTTATGTAGCATTTTAGTTGTAACCCTCTCATCAGCAGCTCAGAATAATTAAGTTGTCAGTTTGTGTGAAAGTATAATAATGGATGTGGTATGATCTACCTCACTGGGTGGAAAGACCAGCAGTATGCTAACGATAGAATGCATTTAAAAACAATTATATACCATGCAATAAGTAAACCTAATCCTGGGTGCTAAAAACTTCTTTGGAACTCAGTGAAAAAGAAACTCAGTCACTTATAGTTTTTGCTTTTGATTTTCAGTCTTCAACCAGAGGAACCAATCAGAACAGGTGCTATCTAGACTCTTTGGGTGATTTTCAAGTCCAACAAGCTGGCAGCGGTGCCCACTGACAGCTTTCTGACAGTCCCCCAGCAATTGACAACTCTTTGCTAATCTAATGTTACATCATCAAATGCGTCTTAACCGGTATACACATCCAAATCATTTTCAGGATTTGTAGATAGGGATGACCAGAAGCCTTCAGACCATAACCAGATCAGCAACATTGCTATGGGGACTGTGGATAAGGCCAGCTTGGGTAGTCAGGTCAGGTAATTGTGGCGCATATAGGGCTCAGTTACTCCTAGATTGAGTGTGAGAGAAAGAAACATAAATAAATTTAAGAAACCAGGCCAAGCAAAGCCTACACATCACTGAGGGGACATAGCATACCAGTAACTAACTAGCCTTAGGCAAGGCTGAGTGAACCAGTCAAAGATCCCATTGAAGACTCAACATGCTAACTGGCCCTGGGTTCTCCAAACACAAAGTAGACACCCGGTACATAGTTGGCCCTTGAATTAAGTCGTCTTACATTGTTACATACATGTACTTGCTTATGCTCTTGCCCAAGCAAGGGGGCGTGATGATGATGATGATGATGAGGAGTTAATGAAGTCTCCAGAGAACTGTCTGACCAATGAGTTGGACACAATAATGTATTTGTGTTGATTGTGACACTTCGCCGGCACTGATGTTAGACTCGTGACTATAGTTAATGCGGGTGATATCCATCTTGCAACTGAGCAAAGTTTTTCACTATAAATCAAGCTAGATCAATTTTGGAGAAGGCAGCTTTTTTGGAATCCAATCCCAGTATGGCAAGGCATAAAGCAACTTAAATTTGGCTGGGGGAATTCAAGAAGATCCATGACCAAATAATGAATCCTGGAAAGAAAATTATTAATTGAAAAAAGTTGGGTAAAATATTTTTTTATGAACACTGGTAAACCTGGGTTTAGATGCATGAAGCAAAATGTTTGAAATCAAAATGTTTGGCAGGTTACTAAAACATGGAGTATACACTAGCATTTTGCTTCACAAACAGGAAGCAATGTTACAAATGTTAGCCTTGGCTAAAACCATCTTATCTAAAATGTCTACACTGTATATTCAAAATTATAAAGCATGAGTCCAGAAGATCTAAATATGTTGATTAGAAGTGCAAGGGCAATTTCATTATTTTTTAAGTAGACATGTCCTAACAGACACTTGTGCTTGGCTCTGCCCACCTCCTTTCCTAGGTTCTGTGTACCTCCTTTCCTACGTTCTGTCCATTAGGTTTAATATGAAACAAAATCTATCTGGCTATGTTGGTTTGGTTACTAAATTCTTTGCTAACTATAAAAGTTGGGCCACGTCCAAAAACAATGGTAACTCTTTTCAAATGTGGAGACAGGCTTGTGCATCAAAGCAGAAGTATTAGATAAATGCAAAACACGGTAAACAGAAAACATTTGGTAAACCGTATTTCTAGTGTGTGTTTTTAAGATATTAAGTAGGCTCTTATTTACTCCACGTTCTTAAATATATTTCTGGGGTTAAGTTTAAACTCAAGTTGCATCTTGTGGTGTGGTGTGGCTTTAGTGAAAGACAATGGTGGACATTGCCTAGAAAACCTGTCAGTTAACCACCCACAAGCAATTTCTGATTTATTTTAATTTATGCATAGACACTTGAGCCAATTTGATTAGACAATCACGCATTTTCAATTAGTTAAATCTAATAACACACAGAGAGCTGGTAGTCACTTAAATGCTTGAGTATGTTGTTCGGTTTCTCTTTCCCTCCTTGGCTCAGGAGAAGATAACTGAAAGTATATTGCATATGAGTACAATGCAAAACCCACAAAAAGGTCTCAATTTCTCTGTGAACAGTAACTCCACTACATGAGCACAGAATGCTAAAAGAAGCAGATTTTTTTATTTTACTTGGGGAATTATGGATTTTAGCCCGCTAGAAAGTTTTCTGTTGTGTGTTAGTGATCCCTTTTTCATTCTATATCTGTGGGACAGCATTTCACTTCATGCAGTTTCCAAATATGGATCAGGAGTTGCCTAGAAGTGGTATTGCCCCAAAGCTAATTGAGATGCAGTTTAATAGTATGTTTATGATTTCCTGAATGACACTGTGATAGGCCTACTCTTTGCTACGCATTTGTCTCCTAAATAATGTCTATATTCCTCCTATTCTCCACATGTCCTATTGTATTGATATTGTAAAGTATCTGTTCTTTGTTGGCCTCACATTTAGTCCACACCCTTAAGAGATGAGCTAGCAAGATGAACTGAAGATGTCTATGGGTACATCCACAATCACACATGGTACACAGTCAGTCCCCGGCCAATGCCATCCTACAAGCATTTTTAAACCCCTACATTTTATGAACATATGAAGGATTGGAACACACTAAAATCACTAGGAATCAGTTGAATTTAGTATTTCCACGTATTTCCAATGAAATTAGACATTATGGTTGTGTTTTATGTAATTAATTTGTATTTTTTATTTTGGCCTTAATTCTGGTCAATTGCAGTGTTAAATTTATTATTGTTTTGACCATCCATTCAGTGAAAAATACAGCCCTGGCTGAATACAGTGGCCTACCCCTGCCTGTAAGCATGGCCAGGAATGCCTGTGAGAAACACGAGTGTAACTATGTAAAATTGCATGTAGGAGGCCAAGGGATTGTACTGGCCAAGTGATTATACTGTGGTAGGCTACAACATACAGTAACAGGAACAAGCATGCCACAATGACTCCACACACTGGTTTGACTGTACAAAACTGTTCTAATTTTTTTATCCAAATGTTTTGCATGAGACCAGCAGACTTTGTATAAGTATGATTTGTTAAATAACTATATATTTACAATAAACTGTCAATATGGGATGCAAAAAGAGATGTATTTGGAATATCACGTTCTGTGTTTTATCACTGGATTTGAAATGAGACGTGGATAAACTACCAAATGTCAGCTATTATTCTGATGGTTATTTCATTAATATCTGATAAACCACAATTGGACATCAGCACTGTCTCTAAGCATGTGTGTTTCGTTAGTGCATGCACGAGAGCTTTCAAGTTCTGTTCTTGAATGTAGGCTTTGCATTGGCATTTGTAGCCTGTTGCTGGTGTCTGAACACATGATGACCAAAGAATTGTCACTGCAAGTCAAACTGGCCAGCATAAAGCAGACATGAGCGAGCAGATATTAGCTATCTATAAAACATCTCCAGCTGTATATCAGCGTCATTTCTACTTTTTAATGTACAACCACAACCCACATCCACCTACCTCACACAGAATCATATTCACAAACCTAGAACTATCATGGACAGACCACAGTACCAGATCCGCCGTAGGCACCAGGACCCAGAACCCCAGACACATATATTTGGCAGAGCAGGCCTGCAGGTTCGCAGTGTTCCTCTTTATTAATTTATTTCATTATATTTGTTGTCTTCTTTATTTATGTTATTTATTTCTTGTGTGTGTGCATACCTATGTACATATACATGACCTGGCCATGACCTCTCTTAGGTTGTTCCAGTTTCAAAGGTGGGATCTTACCCATCTTTGGTTAACCAGCCTTCTTCACTGGCTATATACCCAGCCCTATTTAAGAGACTGTAGGAGGAGGTACCGTCTGCACAATTAAACATGTTGCACAAGCTAATAGCAAATGCCATGTTACCCCACTTGAATCCTTTGGGATTTCTCTTCCATAATGTTGTGCAATTTGATCCAAGTTTCTCCTATGCTTGACTTCCAGTGACCACGGCTTGCCACAATGCCCGGGCAAGCACCATTCATACAATTAATACAATTTCAGTGGGTACAGAAAGTCCCCACTCCCTTTCAAAATGTTCACCTTTAGTTGCTTCACAGCCTGAAATGAAATTACAGAAAATCTTAGTTTCCTGCTCAGAAACGCACAGTTTCCAAGTGGGAAAAAAAACCTTGGTAAATGAAGATTAAAACAGTATGATATCCTATTTAGATAAGTGAGCACACCCTGTGATTTGCAACTGCAAACTTGCTGAGGTGTAACCAACCTCCTTCCAGATCACAAATCAAGCTAATTGGCTTCCATCTGTGATCAATTGTACTGACTTTGATTAGTTCAGAATGAAAGCAGTTCATAAAGAAATCTACCACTTAGGAGTGAAACTCAAAGCAAAGAATACACTAATGGCTGGAAGGTACTTTCAAAAGATCTACAAGATATAGTTGTGGAAAGGCACAAGTCAGGGGATGAATATAAAAAGGTTTCAAAGGCTTTGTCCATTGTTTGGAGCACAGATACGACGGTGATATGTTATTAAGAAGCGGAAGGCATATGGCACCAACCAGACCTAGAATAAATCAGGCAGTATCTCCAAAATGGATGATTGGGCAAGGAGGAGACTGATCAGAGAGGCTAACAAGAAGCCAATGGTACCTTTGAAGACGCTTCATGTCTTCATGTCGCAGCATCCTGTTGTGGGATGTTTCTCTACAGCAGGGATTGGGGCACTTGTCAGAATAGAAGGGAAAATGTATAATGCATAATACAGACTGATTATTCAGGAGAACCTGCAGTTCTCTTCCAGAAAGTTGAAAATAGGAAGCTGGTTCATGTTTTAACATGACAATAACCCAAAGCGCACTGCCAAAGCAACCATACAGTGGCTGAAGAACGGGAACGTGATTGTCCTTGAGTGGCCAAGTCAGAGCCCCGAAGTAAATTCTATGGGGATATTAGAGACATATTCAAAGTGTCTTGTATCTGTAATTGGAGCAAAAGACAGTTAATTTTATGAATAATTTTCTCACTTGGATATTGTGTGTTCATTTATTGTGTAAATGAAGCTGAAAAAAGTGTGATTTCATGTGTTTCCATTTTGGGCTATAAGGACACAAAGGGTGAACATTTTGAAAGGGGGTGGTGACATTCTTTCCTCACTGTACCTAAGTTCACTAATGCTTAAACACCAAGATGACACATACATACATGCATACATGCATACATGCATACATGCATACATACATACCTACATTCACTCACACATTAACATAACCCTCCCCTCTAACTGAGCAGCCTCTTGTCCAAACAGCCCCATGCAGTAATGATTAAACCCTAATGTTTAACCCAAGTTAAGATCCTTTTAACTTCAACCCTCCCAATTTCAGAGAGTTCACGATCTTTCCCAGTGCATTACAATTTTATCAATTTGCCCCTGCAATATATCTTTGCAATATACAGTTCTGGAAGAAATTAAGAGGCCATTTCCTAAATCAGCATCTCTTCATGTATGGCCAGGATGAAGTTTGCACCAGACCATAAGGATTGGACTGTAGAGGAATGGTGTAAGGTCCTCTTCTATGACAAGTCACATTTTCAGCTTTGAACAACACATAGTCGTCTAATGGTTAGATGGAGACCTGGAGAGGCCTACAAGCCCCAGTGTCTCACACCCACGGTGACATTTGGTGCAGGATCGGCGATGTTCTGGGGATGCTTCAGCAAGGCTGGAATCGGGAAAATTTGTCTTTGTGAAGGATGTATTAATCAAGCCAAGTACAAAGCTATCCTGGAAGAACACCTGCTTCCTTCTGCTCTGACAATGTTCCCCAACTCTGAGAAGAAACATTTCCAGCAGGACAATGTTCCCCCAGCCACACAGCCAGGTCAATCAAGGTGTGTATGGAGGACCACCAGATCAAGACCTTGTCATGGCCAGCCCAATCTCCAGACCTGAATCCTGTTGAAAACCTCTGGAATTTGATCAAGAGGAAGACAGATGGTCACAAGCCATCAAAGCCAAGCTACTTTCATTTTTGTGCCAGGAGTGGCATAAAGTCACCCAACAGCAAAGTGACAGACTGGTGGAGAGCATGCCAAAAAAATCAGGGTTATTCCACCACACAATTCAACTCAAAACAGACTGATATGAACTATTGCGAATTTTGTCGAGTAGCTTACCTATTTATGATGTGCACAGTTAAGTCAGCTGGAGAGAGTTGAAAAGAAAACAACACCGTTGTCGTGAAGATTTTGAAGTCCCATCTGGGGTGCCAAATTGTGGAAGATTTCTGAACTCTTCCTAAGTTAAAACATTAGTATTTTGTTGTTGAAAAATGAATACGAATTTGTTTTCTTTGCATTAACTGAGGTTTGTACACAATGCATATTTTTTGGTTATTTTGTCCGGTTGTTATTTTCTACAAATAAATACTCTGAATGACAATATTTTTATCTAGAATTTAGGATTAATGTTGTCAATAGTTTACAGAATAAAACAAACATTTTCATTTAATCAAATACCTATAAATAGTAAAATCAGATAAACTGATAATTTTGCATTGGTTTCTAAATTTTTTTCCAGAGCTGTATTTCTGAACTATCAGTCTATATTGCTGTGATGCTATACTAAATATTTGATAGTTCCCAGTGGTACCTGTGATGGGGAGGTGACGGACAGCTCCGTCATCTCTCGCTTTTCCTGGTTTTCCCAATGTTCATGAACTCACACTCTATCATTTGTCTTGTCTCCTATCATCACTCATACCAGATCCCAATGAAGTAATCAGTATGTGTTTAAATGCTTCTCCTCTGCTCCCCTCGTTTGTCGGTCATTCTGTCACAGTCCGGTGTAGTGGAGACGAACCAGGCGCAGGCAAAGGGTGGCAGTGGATGATATTCTTTTATTTAAAAGAAACACAGAGCACTGCACCTGGTTCGTCCTCTCCACTACACCAGACTGTGACAGTACCATCCATTCTGATGTAGACATAAAGATGAATGTTTTACCCAAGATAATTACTATTGATCGACCAGGATTTAAACAAAATCCCCAATCAGTATTGTCTGTATGTTAATCTCAGTAGAGATACCAAGACAACAACCAATTCTGGACCAGATTCATAGACATCTACTGCAAATGGACAGTAAAAGAACAGATGGTCTGTGATTTTAGACAGTGCAATAAATGCTAAATTGAGGCTGGGACAGAGGTGAATAATTCCCAAATATGAATCCGTTTGAACTATCCCTTTAAGGCAGTTTGCATGAAATCTAACCAAAAGTTCCAGATTTTCTGCATTGTTGTTTTCTGGAATTCCTGAGGAAGTAAAATTAGCTGTTTCCCTGTGATTTGTAATTCCTTCTCCTTTTGGAGTCAAGGGTTTTGCTTTTGTGGAATGAGAATTTATCTGACTAAACTCTTAGTGTGACATACACTAATTACTTTCTTTGTGTGTTTGACTTACAAATTGATCATATTTTGTATTATAACTGCTTACCTGGATGTTTGCCATCATATATAACTTATGTGACTTCCTGGTTACAAATTTTTTTTGCATGCTTTTATACAAGACAAATAAAGCGGACTTTTAAAATAGGGTGGTATAACCATTTGTCTTTTATAAAAACATGCACCAGTATTCTTGAATTTGTAAATAGATAGATAGTTCTGTGTCAACTATTGATATCTTGTTGCAGTACATTCTGAGAACAGCTTGTTCTAGATGTAGCTTTTCTCTATAACCCTGTAATGACACTGGGTGTTTGTCCAATGGTTTATTATTTAATCCAAGGCTTTTAAAAGTCAAAGAGTGTATCTCTTTCCCTTGCAACTAGGGACAGACCATTTTGGTATTAGGTTCCTGCTTTTTGATGGCAGTAAAACTTTAGCTTAAACGTGGCAACAAACTTCTCACCTCAGAAAAACTGACCACAAAGCAGTCATGTGAAATGCATGCAGGAAAGAAAAAAGAATAGATTCACGTACTGTTTCAAGAACTTGTTCCATTACACTATTTTATTATTTTGTTATGTATTATGACTTGATGTTATTTTTATAGGCCAGGCACCAAACTGCAACTGGGAGACTACATGCCTGGAAAGTTATTTCCGTATCATAACAAATCAATAGAAAAATTCTGCCCCAAAATTAAATAAACTTGCTTATCTGACCCAATTGGAATATTCCAGTCTCCTCAGGCTCTAGTCTTGACCATAAAAGGGCACTTTCCCCTGCCTGGGTCACAGATTTGAAGGTCACACTATTGTCATTTTGATTTGCTGCACACAGGTTAAAATAAAAGACATGTTGGTCTTTAGATTTAAATGTTATTATCATACCTAGTATACATGAGGATCCGTAGAACTCTCAGAGGTTAACCGCTTGCGCCGAGGTCCAGCTGTGATCACAGACCCGCCCATCGATCCAAACGCGGGGGAGGTCGTGCGGTAGTCGTGTTTCCAACTGACATGTTCAAAAGCCAATGAAGAGCCTGAAAGTGAAAGTCATATTCTCGCATATCCAATGGGAGCGAGTAAAAGACGGACTTTGGGAATCAGACTTGGTTGAATGGCAACTCAACAGCCACCAGCAGTAGGCTAATAACCCGCTGAAGACTGCCTGATCGATAGCAAGATGCATGATACCATCTCATGACCCTCAGGGATTACGCGCATAAAAAGAAATAATTCTGGTCAGTTGTCTAAAATTGTTTGCGTTGAGCGATGTTGCAGGAATCCAAATAAGGGGCTGAACTAGGACCCAATTCTGCGGAATCGTTGGGTGATGTGTGCTGCATGAATCGTGTATATAAATACTGGATTGAGTCTTCTGGGATTTTGAGTGCGGGTCGCTGATGGACAGCTGTTATGTGGTCGTATTGAATTCTGGTCAGAGTTTGTAATATTTCGCTGTTATAATATGAAGATAATCAGTGTTTTTTTGCTCGGGCTTTAAGCTGCGTGGAATCGACGAGTCTTCTCCTACGCTGTGATGTGATGGTTTTCAACCAAGCTCCAGAAGATTGCAATGAGATGGACAGGTGTATGACATCTAGCCCTTGAGGTGACGCTCCACAAATGTAGCCTAGCTGTCAACAATATGGGATTGTCCGCAATATCAATACACGTTTTTATTCATTTTACTAATAAGCAAAATAATGCTTTTGAGAAGGTATACCCGAGTCATATAGAACATGAGAAACTATTACAGTTGTATAGACCTAATGTTTCCATTCTGTTGTCTATAGTTAACCACTTTTCAGCATACATTGGTTCATTTTCAATTATAATTAATGAGATACATGAAGTCCTCATGGAAATCAGTGATCAACTAGATACTTTACTGTTACAAAATGTCCTCGATTACTTCTCTAATGTGATTTTAAATTGCATTTTATTTGCTGCCGTAAAAGTTAGCCATAGTCATGAATAGACTCGAACATCACAATTTCAAAAGAAGACTTAATATACATCTGCCCTACCATATAGGAGTTTTAATTGGACAGATTTAATGGACTTCGACGTCCCTGGGAATTCAGTCGACGCAGATTTCCCAAGAGTTTCAAAGACTTGCAATTTTAAACATTGTTACAATGTAGCAACATTTTAAAGACAACTGTTTGTCACGCCAAAAATCTATAGGCAGGCACGTGGTCCTGTGTAGTTTTTATTTGTATTTTTTGTCACAGAAGTCATGTCCCGGTCTAACAGTGTGAGCCCGCCCGGAGTCGGTGCGCCAGGGCTGAGGGGAGGGACTGAGCTCAAATCTGCTTGGGGCGAGTCTGAGTATATTGCCAACGGATGCCCATACTCGGCTAGATCTCCGAGCAAAAAGCTCGCCCGGACGAACAGCAGATGGAGGGAAGGAGATGATGATCCTGACCGACAGCCCGGATCGGGACGAGCCACGACAACGGTTAGCAGGGTCAGTTTTAGGTCTAGATCTGCGTGGCAAGAGCATGGGACCTGGGAGGAGAGCCGAAACAACAACAGATTGTCCCCAAAGCACGCAGATGGAGCCGGGGAAGTGAGACCTAAGTCGTTGGAGTTGGATGACCGGAGAGGGAAGGGTTCCAAACCTGAGGAGGAACTAATGCCTGAAGTTCACTTTTCCATGGTCGCGTGCTGCAGCAGCGTGATGCAGATTTTCAGATCCAAAAAATTCCAGTCGGAGAAATTGGAAAAGCTGTACCAGCGTTACTTTTTCCGGCTCAACCAGAGCAGTTTGACCATGCTCATGGCGGTGTTGGTTCTCGTCTGCTCGGTCATGCTGGCATTTGATTGCGCAGGGGGAGGATGCCGAATAACTTACGTGGTGGTCTTTTCTTTGGCCATTTTACTTATCCTCGTATTGATGGTGTTGTGCAATCGGAACGGGTTCCATCAGGACCACATGTGGATAGTCTGCTATGTGGTTATTCTGGTCGTGTTGGTGGTTCAAGTGATAGGGGTACTGCTTGTGAAGCCGCAAAGTGCCTCTGAGGGAATTTGGTGGACTGTGTTCTTTATCCATGTCATCTATACGCTGCTGCCTGTTCGAATGCGGGCTGCAGTTATCACTGGAGTTATACTGTCTACCATCCATGTGGCGGTGTCTTGGAAGTTAAACGAAAAGGATGCATTTATATGGAAGCAGGTAAGTTGATTATTTTAATTAACGTTGCTATCAGGTTACCAATTTTGGTTATTCTTCAAGACAAATTTGACATCTGAAAGTACATTAAGTCATTGATGAATCTATTAACTACATTAACTTTATGTCTATATTTTGCGCGGATTACATTAAGGAATATTTTATTACGAATGCAGAATAAACATTACTTACTGAGTCAAAGCCTATTATTCCATATAATTCTCATTTTCTACCGCTACTGACTACTACTTAGGGAATTAACTCAGGAGGTCAGTGTTTCTCATTATTGCATAACAATGTTTTTATTGCACTGAGGTGTTACACAATACTTTTACTTCTTTACATTACCGGTAATAGACAGTGACTGATAAAGATGCTGAGTTCGTCTTGAGATGCTGACTTGTTGCTACGGAAACAGTTTCAATTTACCAGTGCTTAGTTCCCATTTTCCCCCAGACCAATACACATTCATTTATAAAACAAGAGAGAGATCCTAAGGAGGTCTGCGCAAACTAGGAAAAACGGAAGTCCCATGCAGTCTTCGTAATTTCTTGTGTGTGTTTATAAATACAAAAAAATCCGACATTCTACATTCTTTTTAATAATTTATTTCGACGAGTCTGATGTGATTCTTCAAAATATGCCAGATCATGTGGGCTATTGTATTAATAACGGCTGATAATACAATATTTTTGTATTGAACTGCTCGGAATTGACTCGTTTTTGACCGCTCTAAGAATATAGGTATAACAACTTTTTTTGACACAAAATCTAGATTTTTTTAACCATAGATGCATCCTGAAGTGGTAATGTTAGGATGCTGGATAAGGTATAGACCAACTAAAAAAATAGGTGGAAACATGACATTGTATATAGACATTGTATAGCACATTCAAAACAGTTATATATATTTTTAAAACTTTTTACAGTATATACATTTTCATCTTATTTATCAGCTTAGTGATGTTTTTGTAATTTTATCCGTTGTTAGATTATTTTCTCACCAGACACATAATAAAATCTCTTATAAACAGCAGGTTTTGTCCGGAGGGGAAATGCTGAGAGGTTTGAAGACCCAGTCTAGGGTTTTTACAATTAATAACACACGTTTTACTTCCAATTTTGAGCAGGATGTTTACAAGGTTGTTTATGAGGACATTATCTATAATCACTATAAGACCTAAGTTAGCCATGAAATTCAACATTTTAAAGTGAGTGTATAACATAAGGACATCAAATGGCACATGCATGACATTGAACAACATTTTTGAGAAACCTTTTTTCACAAGACAGCGCCACTTTTACGACGTGTGGCCGAAAATCGTGCACTACATCTTTAACATATCTTTCGGCACAGCCATTTTAATTACTTAGGGTGTTTAGAAATCATGACACAAATGATCAGTTTTAATGCAGATGTGTAATGAAGATGTTATAAACAGTTTGGAATGCGCATTACTATTCCAGAAAGCACATGTGTTTCAGGACACCCACCTGAACCATGTAAATATGTCTGATCATGAAAGTATGGTTGGTGCACATTCTACCTTGCTCCTGGAGATCTACTGTCTTGGTTGGTTTCACTCGAAGCCCTAATTTAGCACACCTGATTCTCATAATTACACAGTTCATAACTGAATTAGGCTGCATATACATGGAGTTGGAGTGAAAACAATACGCCAGTCGCTCTCCAGGAACAGGGTTGAAGAACTCTGATTACTGGATCCCCAACACATTTCACAAGGTTATAAGAGAAAACTGAAACCATAACAAAAATCTAAACTTGAAAACTATTTAGTAAAATAATTTGACAAAATTATAGGATTTCACATCCACACAACATAGAGGTAATATTGTAGTGTATAGGTGCATTGTATACACATGAGAAGATATCAAGCTATTGCAGAACCAGCAACCTGATCTAAATTTAGAGAAAAATGTAAATGTCGGTCTATGGATAACTGTAAGCAGGCTTGAAAAACCTAACTACCATTGAAACGTAGTGTCTGGGCAAAGATAAACCAGAATATGTTGTTTGGATGAAACAAAACACACACACTTACAGACAAAGAAGTTCCATAATGGTTGTTCCCACTATCGTTTGTGTAACCTATATGTGTACTAATCCTATTTAAAAAGGTTAGTCAATTGTTTTGACAGACTTACATTGAGTAGGAAATAAATAATGATTTGTATAATATACATCCCAAACCATCATTCTGACAAATAGAGAATCATTTTTGTGGTGGTCTGTTGACCTGTTACATTCCTTCCCAAAACAATTTCCCCTCCAATGTAACAATCAAATACGCTGAATATTACAATACTAGATAAACATAAGATGCCAGTTGGTTATTTACTCTCTGTCAGGTAAAGGTATTTGACTGTTCTTACATGTACTATTAAGTTTCAACAGACATTTGATTGTTTTAAAGTAGGGGTCTCCAACAATTTTTGTGGGGGCGCTGAATGTCAAAAGTGTTATTCTGTGTTTCTTTTGAAATAGGCACATTCTTCTGCTCTCCACTGTAACTTTCATACTGCATTATGCTTTCCGTCAATATAGTATACCCGGTCAAACAAAGTTTAGTAAGAAACTAGGATGTGGCCTGTGAAATTGGTTGAAGATGTTTCAAAACAACGTCCTCTCAGTTGAAATAGAAAATTGATTTAAAACAATTCGGACAAAGCTATGAACAGTTGAAAAATGCAAAGCCTGTGGCTCCCGGTGAGTTCTGCAACCTTGTTCGGCAGATGAGTGCAAGTGGTACGGATTGGACTCCATTGGAATGAATAGACTTTCTCTGTTTTGTTGGTACAACAGAAGTTCAAGTTCCCAACAAATGGCGTGGCACATAGCATGGCCTTAGCCAATTAGACATTGGGCAGGCAAAATTTTACAATTTTGTAGGGATATCCCTATTTGGAACAGTGGTAGTGCGCCCACCTGGGGAGAAAAAATTAAGAGACCACTGCACTTCTTTCGTCACTCAAGGTTTTGAGTTAGGGACAGAAGGGTTGTAATTAGGACACCACTGCAAATTGAACGCTTCTGTTCCTCACTCAAAATGTTCCTTTTCAACTTTTTGGAAGGGAAAGAAAAAGGTGCAGTGGTCTCTTAATTCTTTCCAGAGCTGTATATTAAGCAAAGTAACATGGCACTGAAACTATTGCATTTCTATGACAAATACGGTTGCCAAGGACACAACGTTAGAACGTTTAAAACAGGTGATTAGAACACAATATGATGCAGAATGCCAGGTCCCCAGTCAAGTTGTTTTTGGCTCTGATGTAATGGGTGATTGACGATGAAATTGAGTTGAGTTCCATTAACCTCTTAACCGCATCCGTCCTTGGGAGGTAAAGATGATGATGGTCTACAGAGAAACTTTAGATAATCAGTGTAATCACATAGATTGATTGGCGGGGGCTATCTCTGGTGGAAATGTTACACATTTCATTTAAATTATACACTTAAGTAATTTTATACTTCCTCCAAAAACGTTCCAAAACTGCATAAAAAATTAGGGTTACCTGGCATAAGTATACTGTATAGCATAAGTAGATCATATGTATCTATTATTTGTCATTACTAGACCAGATATGCTCAAAGGGGAATTGCATTAAGCAGATCAACCACACAAGCAGATGCTGATGTGTAACTAGAGTTTATGGGATAGCAACAAGCACAGTTTCACAGCATAATACATCTAGGCCTAATCGAAAATTACAAAATAAAAGTTGATTGCCATGCAATTGTATCAAAGCGGAATAAACAATATTGAATGTGATGTTTACATATGAAATCGGTTGTAATAGGGTGCATTGGCTTCTGGCACCATGCAAATGAAAGGTGAAAGATACTATACTCTGTTTGGTTGTAATTAGTAGCATACAACCAGACACAGGACACTATATAAACATGATCAATGTTGGTGGTTCAAATGAACTAGGCAAATTGCTTCTAAAAAGTGTATATTTCGTTTTCAAACGATCTGAAATTCAAATCTGCTTGTTTTAGATTGTTAGATGTTGCATTGTAATTAAACATGTATCTTTGCTAACATTGGCAAATGGTACATTGAGTAGGTAAGAAATTCCCCTTTAATGTTTAATGTACACTCGTTTGAGTGATAGCTCACTAAACTGACAAAATACACTATCTTTTGGAGAACTAGCCACATTGCTAAAGCTACATATTTTTATTTTTAGTCTCACAAAAAGGTGTAATTTGGTAATTGCTTGTCAAAACCACCTTCTATGGGTGATACTGTACATAGAACAAAACAGCAATTCCTTCCCAATGGGCCATAAATATGCTCTGCAGTTTCTGTATTCATTTGTTTATCTTACCATAAAGGTCTTAAGGTACTTTTCTGAAAAAGTGGGGAACAAGTCACTGCAATAGCATCCACAAACCTATGATATAAATGATCAGTTATCTGGGGCCAAAAGGTTCTTCATTTAAAATCTATGGCACCATTTAAAAAAAAACTTTGGTTAATGATGCGTCTTGCCATTTTGTTCAAATGGCAGAGGTGGGCGTTAGTGCACTAATGGAGTGCAGAGTGTAATTACATTCCCTGTAACAAACCCCCAAAACCTGGTGATCTATTGTGTGCTGATGTGCCAGCTTTCTTTCTGCTATATCCTACCATAATGTTCCCCCACTCTCCTACTTTCCCTCTCTCTTGCTGTTGTAATTTTCTGTCTGTTCCTTCACCGTGTTTACCAGTCCCTATACTACCTATAAACATCTGCCCTAACAATGTGTTCTTCCTAAGAACTGCTGCTTTACAGACCTGTGGAATGGAAACAGTGCATCAGTATACAATGTATATTTAAAAGTTTGTCAATTAATTATTGAACATTGGAAAATATGAAAAAGAACTGATGGTCAAATGCCCAAAACACATAATCTTTCCCAAAGGCATCTTTCCCATAGGCTAGAATGGATTAGTTTTCTTTTTTTTTTTAACACAACATTGTGGGAATAATTGAAATCCTGATTTTTTTTTTTCAACGTTTATTATATTAGGCAGAGTTTTACTGTTTGGGAAACATACAGTAGACCCTATATCTAATTGAATTTTGTGTGAAAAAAGGCTCTTTTTTAATGCAGCGTCTGGGAACAGGCGGCTGTATTTGTTTCTCTTTCCACACAATCCTGTTGTTTTTAGCATATCTGTTTTCCCCTGTTTATATAGGTCTCAGCAGGTCTCCAGTGTTAAGCTGTGAGATCCCAAGATGATGCTTGAATGAGTGCTCCCAAGAATAACTAAAGCCCAGGGCACATTATGTGAACGTGTTGACTGAGGGTCTTTTATACCATGGTGGCGTGGTATAAAAGTGTACTGCACTCCCAATGCATGCAGGTATGATCTGCCCCTTAGACAAACACAGAGTAAACAGAGTCACTCTCTCAAAGTTATTATCCCAAGATTATATACAGCATGACATTTGTGGACAGCAACTGATGATCTAGTATGTACAAATAACAGCGGCTAATTATGTTCTTTGCATTTCATTATGTGATACATGATAACATAACCAATAATGTTATAAATCCTTAATGCATAATGTTATAAAGTGTTTATGCATTAAATAATATAACGCGGGTATTGTTTTTTCATTATTAGGACAATACAATGTAATTACTGAATTTCATTATTTTACCGAAGAGAAAAAATATTTATAGTAAATGATATACAGTATATTTATAAAATATACATTTATGTATTTCAGCACTGGTTGACTGTAATGTAAATGTACATAAATTCGATATAACTCAGTTATGGGGTAAATTAATTGAAACAGATTTTGTCCTGAGAGTGAGTGAACCAAGAGACTCAGGAAAGCTCTGTAGAAACTTTGAAATTGCTTAGAGGAATTAAAAACAGCACAGGTCAGGATGACCGCATTATCAGACCTGCTAGACAGCATCACAGGTCTGATAATGTACCAATGTTGGGGTAAATGTGGAATTTTTCTCAATGTAATTCAATTTAAACAATTCATTTTAGTTTGGAAGATACAGTGTTAACATATTCAGAACCCTGATCAATTCTGTCAAATTACTAAATTATAAATGTTACTCGGAATATTCTTTCAGATTGAGATTTTCATTTATAGCACTGAAATTCAAAATCAGTTATTGTAAGGCGACTTTGAAATAGTGTTTAGAAATATTTGTATGAAAAATAAAAACTGACATGTGTTGCTTGCATAAGTATTCAACTTCCACACATTCTTACTTAGAAGAGCTAAATCTCACAGCAATAAAAGCTTTAGGTCTTTTGGGATATTTTCCAGCTTTTCACATATTGTTGAAGGGATTTATGTCACTTTTTTGGGCTGGTTGGACAATGACTGTGGACTGTATTTTTCAAATAGTGAGTAGAAACTCAGTGGGATTGAGATCAGGAATGTAGCACATTCACCTTTGAGTTCTTGAGACACTCCAAGTCTTTGGACTTGTGCGTGGGATCACAGTCCTGCTGAGAGGTCAATCTCCCCGGGGTTTCACATTTTTATTTCCTGAAGTATCTTGCGGACTGAGGCAGGTTCGCTTGCAGTATTTCCCATTATTTTGCTCATCCATGCCATATATATTTACTATTTCATGTTTTTTATATGCCTTGCAAATATTTCCCATAATGAAACAATGCAATACATGATGTTTAGTTTCATTGTATTCAAATAAAATAGGAAACAGAACAACATTTAAATATACCATTTGTAATATAGTAATATGAGAGTATTGATCAGGGTTTTGAATACTTTTGCAAGGCACTCTATTTTTTATTTATTTTGCCAGGCCACGTAAGTAAGCCGGCCAAGAAGAGCGAATATGACTTACTATGTGAGTGCCTGACTGACTGACTACCATTTGTTAAATAGCGTAGTGGTTAGAGACCTGGACTGCCACAGTGACGACCGGCAGGACAAAACAAATTAGGCATTTGGATTGGTCCAAGATAGACTATAACTTTGCTGGCTACATGCTTCAGTAGCCACTTTATATTAAGACAAATGTAAAATATTGCTATGGATGAACTGTACCGACAAGGAACATATTGCTCTCAATATCAATTAATATTGCGTAGTGGTTCAATTGTAAATTTTTCTAAATAAATGAACCATGGACTGATTGGAGTTATTGCTTTCATTATAGGTACTGTATAGCTAGACTAAAACTTTGCTAAATCTTCAGCAGCTACATTACAGAAAAAAGTGTTTATGGTTCCAGTAATGATTCAAGTCATGACTCTGAATCCATGGTTGTGGGCCTCAGGGCACTCATACTGCTTGCACTTCCTGACACTACACCTTGCACTTCCTGACCCTACACCTTGCACTTCCTGACCCTACACCTTGCACTTCCTGACCCTACACCTTGCACTTCCTGACCCTACACCTTGCACTTCCTGACCCTACACACCCTAAGCATAAGGCAAACTAGCTTGAGTAAAACACCTTCAGCTGAGTACATAATTGGCGGTTTATTATATTATAAGCGATAATAATACAAATGCAAAAATATTACATGATTAGCAGATATTTAGTTATCAGATGGTATTCTATTACCTATTGTTGAAGCATCCTGTATCAGCTTATCTCTGGTAGACACTGTCCCCTCCTCCTCCACCTCCTATCACCTGGAGAAGGAGCCTCCAGGTGATAAGCAAACCCAGGATGACCCAGCCAGAGCTATGTGGCTGTTAGCAAGCTCCCTTTGCTTTAACTCAATGTTAATTGCAAAACTTGTAGCCGCTACTAATAGAAGAGGGCTGCCACCAGGAATCCTGTTCACCCTGAAAAGACATATGCCCGGGGCCCCTCACTTATAGATGACATTGACATTATTACGATCTGTGTGCCCTGCCAAAGCCGTGGGCCCCGTGAATCATGCCCACCTTTCTCTGCGTCAGCTACGGCACTGGTGACAGGGGTAGGCGGACAAATGGGTAGGCAGGCGAACAGGCCCCTTGTAGTTGGAGATTTGTAGCCATTAATTAATTGAATTTCCCTGCGCCGTAACGTGCAAACCCGACAGAATTCAAAGCACATGCTCCCTGGCCCCCTACACCCCCTACTCCCTTCTGACAGATGGGCTATTCAGTTGCCTTTGAGATTCAACCTCCATGGAAGCATCTAGCATCACCCTGAGGGGATATGTGCACACTAGAACACTGAAAGTAGCACCAAGATGAGGACCCTGAATCACAACATTTGGACGAAGAGACCTCAATCTCCCTTTTGGCTTGGACCTTTGTTAGATCTTATTCAAATTTTAAACATAACACATACACCAAGTATATATTAGACGTTTAATAATACACACCCAAATTCATGCCTGCATCCTAGTAGCCCAAATCCATTTCCTCATTGTATCTGTCCATGTCTAATACCGAAGTAATTGGTTTTGTGATTCCTGTGACCATATCTGCAATTTTCTAATGTAATTCACAGTAACTATTTGTACTTTCTTACAACACAGTACATACCAAACAATATTACCTAAGACATTCAAAATGTTTGTGTGTAATTCACTTTTGTTATTTATCGTTTTCATTTTGTCTTTGTAATTTTCCACTTGCTTTGGCAATGTGAACAAATGTTTCCCATGCCAATAAAGCCAGTTATATTGCAATTGAATTTAAAAGGGAGCCATTTAAGATTGGGAGACCTACAGCCCTTTCTGACTGAGGCTCAAATAAAGATAATTGGAAAGCCACTGGCCTCAGTGTTATCTGATATACTTTCCCCTGACCTTCTCCTCTACTGTATTGTCTCTCTGTCTTCATAGGGGGAAACTACTGCCAAATACAATAAAAATAGTACATCTCATTCTGACTAAGTAGATAAAGGGCTTCATAGCCAAAAACAGAAACTGTATTTTTTACACTAGAACTCCTGTGCTAGAATACTCACCAACCCATCCTTGTCACAGTGAATTAACCCCCACAGTGTCGAGATCGGGATGTGTACTTCCAACGCTGCTTTTTGTTCGGGCCATCGAGCCTCTTGCTCAAACAATGTCTCATGTAGCAAAAAGTGGTTATAATAATAAAGACACTGTAAACATGCCTCCATATGCGGATGACTTTCTCCTGTATGTAGCTGAACACCAATCTAGTATACCTGTTATGACAGTTTGTTTAGTACATTCTCTGGATGTAGAATCAAATGGAATAACAGTGAACTACAGCCCACATGGATGGAAAACGTATCTTCATCAGAACATCTCTATTTCTTTTTTTACCTTGGAGATTAGCTTTGAATTTGAACCCCTAGTCAACCTCTTAACTATATTATCATTAGGCCATTAAAGGAATAGTTCATCCAAAATTCATATTTTTCTCAAAGTTCACTTTCCATGAGATATTCCAAAAGGCACAAAGTATTTTTTTCTTTTAAATCCATTATTCTTCTCTGTCCCAGTCTGTAATTACCGTTATTAGCATTGTCCTAATTCAT
The DNA here is from genome assembly GCA_016801105.1 of Esox niger. Classification (NCBI taxonomy): domain Eukaryota; kingdom Metazoa; phylum Chordata; class Actinopteri; order Esociformes; family Esocidae; genus Esox; species Esox niger. The sequence goes on along the minus strand of JACXGJ010002661.1, from coordinate 3,438 downwards.
GAATGGAAACGGTTAGTACCACTATTGCAAAGCTGCATTGTAAGCAGAAAACTACCCCAAAACCTTTCAAACTACATTCAGTAATCTATCAAGGTTGATTTTTTAAACTGTTCACAGATAAAACAACTGGCAGAATTGACTGCATTCCAACGGGCACAAGCAAATTATTTCTAATAGCCACCATAAAAAGCTTCTGTTCAACGGCAGTGATGTCCTCGAGGTAACCTCAACAAGCTATGTGAAGATAGGTTGCTTTGCCTAAAATGTCCCCCCCATTTTCATCAGGGGACATCAGAATAATATTTGTAGAATAATATTTCCACAAATATTGTAATAATTGTGGAAAACGCCATGGTCATAAGAAAGGTACAAGGGACATGGGAGAGGAGACTTGAGGTTTCACTCGTTGCCATCTCGGTAAGGTCTGTTCACAGTTCCATCTCTCTACACATCACCTGGACATCATATAGCTTCCAGATCCTCCAGATCCCAATCACCAAAATACTATGCCCGTTCAAGAGTTTGTGATGGCTTTGTAATGTTCTTTGATCCTACCATGCCTTCCGTGTTTACAATTTAGCTTATCCTAGTCTGTGCCCTGGACTGAGCCTTTTTGACAAATACACTTGTATTTTGGATTTTGACTGTTAGCTTGCATAGTTATGTATATTATTGCTGTACAGGGATGTCACTAGATATTCATGGATAGGCTGGCTAAGCCTCGTTTTGGGGGGTCTGGGCATACTCCCCAAAAACATATTTTCATTATGTATTTTTAGAGTAACAACAGGTGTAAAATCTATCAAAATACGTTTATTTGTTGTCAAGGTTGTTTAAAAGAATACCAGTTTCATAATTTGTGTTAGGCAGTGATCTAATATGACTTAAATCCTATCTAAATAAAGAAATTACAAGTCCACTCTGTCTTTACCCATCCAACTCTAACAAAAGTCACAAACATGTCTGTACTATGTAGCCAAAATATTTTGGAAACTGTAGTCATAATTAAAAAAAGAAACATTTAACAACCGGTTCTCCCTTCCTCTGAACAGAATACGTTAACTTCGAACTCAAACAAACATGAATCTGTGAAACATGCTAACTTTTGCAACGGTGTTCTTGACGATTATTAGTGACATACAAATGTTAGCTAGCATGTCATTAATGTGAAATTTATATTTTCAGTAGTGGTTTAGTGTTGTCCCCCAAAATATTATGACCCCAATTATTGGCCTCCTCATTTTTTTGAATTACATAATAATATATTTTTATTTGTATTACAAATGACAGATCTTAGTCTTCTCTGATCTGTTTACAAGAAAGTTGTAGCTAGCTTTCTTGCCTTCCGGTGAAGAAAAATAGACTGATCACTTTGATATTACATGACGTCTGGTCTGTTGCACAAGTCGAATTTCACGAACTGCAACTTGTCTAAACAATTTCACATACATGACATATTTGCGATCTCAATAAAAAAATTAAGCTCCATACATTTCTATAAAAATGGCGGTGGGACAGCAGAAAGGTTATATTGATTATCAAAACTTACCGTTGCTTTCCAGTGCTATACATTTTGAACTAGAGAGGACTTCTCCGACCACTAGAAACATTAGCTACTATTTACAGAAGAAAGCGCGCAGCAGATGAGCGAGTTACGTTCAAAGCGTCTAACTCCACCGAACATGCTGCCAAATGAACACGATTCTATACAATTTCTATACAATTTGTAAGAAGTTTAGATGTGATGGAAAGTATAACGAAAAAATAAATCACTGATAAAATATATTGACTGAAAATCTATTCCACCGTAAATGAATCCTTGAATCCATCTTGTTTTAGAACTCTACTGTCAGCCTTTAAAATGAACGATAGATTCGTTCAAACAAATGATGCATTTGAACGCATGCCTCAAGTGTTCTCTTTTTTTTTACATAATTCAAAGCTTTGTGTATATTTTGATTCTTTAAATCTGTGCCTATCAATAATTGTCCAACTACATTCATAATAGCACCCTATGTCTATTTATCAGTTTTAAACATGTCTTCATAATACTGCCTGCAGCATGACCTATTTTCTCAGCAAAACAGCTGTTGGTGGGAGCTCTTAACTGAAGGATCACATATGAATCAACTCAGTTATCAAGCTGTAGAAATCCTCTGCTAGCAACTGGAGTGAGTGATAAAAAGAAATGTCACAAACAAATGTAATGTCACAAAAAAGTTGTTATTAAGAGTCATTCAAAAGACTGATTCGTTCATGAACTGCACATAGTATTGGTTGTAGCAATGCCAATGTAATTGATCGGTCAAGAGTACAAGGCCCACCCTTCTCTTGCTTGCAGAATTAATTTTTACTTACAAAACTCAAAATACAAAACTTGTAAACCCTTCAAAAGTACGATAGCGTGCAAAGAAAATCTGCACGTACATTTCAGCTAGTAAATGCTTTTGTTGTATATCTGAAAATAAATTATGCTTGCAATTTGTGTTGAATTCATACAAATGTTTGGTTACAGAATTGTCACTTTGTAAAATGTTTTTAATCTTCATTGTACAAGTGTGTCAAAAATAGCTTGCAAGCACAAACTAAATCTAAAAACTTGGGAAAACACACTTGCAAGCATGTACCTAAGTGGACAAGCTAGCAAAATGTTATTACAGATTTGAACATTCGACTTGCATACATGGCCCTCAATATACAACCATGAAATGTGAGACCCATTTGGCTTGTTTTATGTTCCATACACATCACTACATGTGACAAATGTCAAACTGTGCAGGGCACACAATACTACTTTAGCATATTATGTTTTAACCTGCAGGGCAGCTGGTTTGGAATCTCTGGGACCCTCTCAGAGGATCCATTTGACTTTGACCTGCTGTTGATAATCTTCGGCTGAAGTAGCTAGTCCATATTCTTCATATGCACAGCTATGTTTGCAAAAAAAGGTCCACAATTATTTTGGGGATTTTAGGATTTTCTGTGGAGATGTTTTTAAACATGCTTTCGGGTTTGCCCGACCACTGCAATAGTCCCACATGGCTAGACAACCAAAACAAGTGCCTGGAAAATGCTTGGTCTAACATGCTAAACCAAATTATTGTTTAAATAATTTGATGTGACTATAATGATGTCACTGAATATTGCTGAGTTGACAATGGGTTCACATTGGGTTATTATGTTTGTGATTACTAACAATAATTGTGGTGATCATTCATCATTGATCATCTTGAATTGTTTGTGAATTTTGATTGGTCATTTATAGGGATTTATGTGTAGATTGATTATTCAATCAGAAACACTGAGTGACTGGGTCTCTATGCTATTGACATTGCATTATTTTGCTCCACTTAGAATTATCTGTGGCTCAAGACCGAAAGCAGCATCTCTGTCCGAATGTTGTCCACAGTTTAAAATGTTATTGAAAGTATAATATAT
>JACXGJ010002660.1:0-62781 GCA_016801105.1 Esox niger | reverse complement strand
TCCAAACCTGTCCACAGTGCTGGGCATGGATTCCAAACCTGTCCACAGCGCTGCTTTGTCTGCAGACTAAAACCACTCCCCATTAATTCCCTACCATCTCCACTTCAAGGCCATTAGCCTTCCATGTTTATAGATGAAGTATTATAAGGGCAAAGCAATATGGCGGAAGTTCAAATAATTTCCCCAAAGGAGTGGTTGAGGGAGCAGATTTGGACCTTCAACTTTCACATTCTCTAGGATTCTTCAGAAGGTGCTATGGTGCTTTTGGCAGTTTTGTGTTTGGCAAAAGAATACCATCTGTTTTTCCCAATCCCTGTGAACTGGGGAAGATCATTCTGGATAACACCGACATGCACACACACAAAGACGTACACAAACACACACACATTTTAATGGCATTTGCTTATGTCGTTTATCTTAGGAAGTTCAGCCTAACTCCCTACAAGAACCCATTGTATGGAGTTTGGCTGATGCTGCAGCCTAAACAACTAGAGGATAGATAGTACAGGATCTGGATTACATGGCTTTCCAGTACAAACAATGGAGACGCAACACTAATGACCAGTTTAAGTGAATCATTTTGAGTCTTAGGAGTAATGACTTAAAGACCCAGTGCAGTCAAAAGCAATTTTTTTCTGTGTTTATATATATTTCCACACTGAAATAAAAGTAATACTGTTAAATTGTGCACCTTTTAGTGGAAAAGCTATTTCAAAAGCCTGCTTTTAAAGCCAGCTTGCGGTAGGATGGAGTTTTGTCCACAGCCCCCTGCCTTATTTACATGAAAAACCTTTGATCCCTTATTATATAACAGTTGTGACATAAAAAGTAGGCCAAAATATACCCACCCATCTGAAGTTTATTTTCTTCACTCAAACAACTCTTATAAAAAGAGGCAAGTAATGTATAATATTTGATTGTGATGGGCCTTGAAATGAAAGAATCACTGTTAAGTCATTCATTGTTATCCCAGAATGATTTGATATAGACATGAATAGGCTGCATTGGCTCGCCTAAATATTTAGGACCACATGCTGGGATTTACCTGGAGGCCATTGGCTGGGAAATGCTTAGGAAGTTCTCTATGATGTAAGCCACTGATACTGGGACCCTTAGGACTGGGGACGTTTTTGAGGTGACAGTCGGAATGTATATAAGACAAAATTTAAATAAGAATATGTGTAATGTAGATACTTTCAAATTATTGCGCATTAATAAAAGTGCAAATAAGGATACCGGTAAAGTCACAATAAAGATTGTCCCAATGAAATATGACGGCCAGAAAGCGTGTGGCTAATCTAATTTTGACTTGTGATTTTGTCCAACAGTCTAAATAGTTCAGGCCATATCATAAAAATGTAAAATGAGAACTAAGTGATCTAGAACATTGTGTTTACAGTACAGAATAAACTCAATTAAAATCAACTGACATAACCACCAGTCACTACATAGCTACCTTCATTGCCGGATCACCAAACTGTCAGAGAGGGCACAGTGTGTGGGTTCCCTAACTTCCAAGGGCCCCCCACTCCCAATATATATTCAGTGCCTGCAGAATGTCTACATCCTCTTGATCCTTTTCACATTTTGTATTGCCAGTGCAGCAGAGTTTCATGCATTAAATAAAACATGTTTCACAATCACATTCAAAATCACACACCAAGGTAACTGGCCTCCACCATCGTTGCAGTTTTGTCATTAATATGATTTCACAATAAATTCTGCTGTTTCTTATGGGTACTAATTTGCAAATCAAACATTCAATAATGAGCTCCAAGGTGCTTTGATAGTATTAAGGGACAAAGTTATGGTTCGACGCAGACCAGGGTATAGATATAAAAAGATTGAAAGGACTTAAATATTCAGTGGCGCATTGTCACAAATTAATTATTAAGATTTGGAATGACAGGAAATTATCTTTCAAACTGAAAATGTCTCACAATTTGTTTTAAGGCAAATTCTGGAGGATAATATTAAGCTGCTAAATGTTATCTTTTTGCACAATTGCAGTGTTGAAATGCAATATTTTAGTGGTCCCCTCACTCCTTTATACCCTAATGAATCCTCAATAATTATAGTTTCTTCCCCAACTGCAGGTCCAAGGGCCCCCAAATGCAGTTGTCTGGCCCTGGTTACAGTGAACTTGATGTGACCTGAGTGATGTGATTTATGGAACATAAGCTGTTGACTCTTAGGTCAATGACATTACGGATACAAATCGTACAACACAGTGTTCCAATAATAGCGATTTCATTTGTTTAGAAAATCACAGATTTTTGTTTTTCACCTGCGCCATACCTCAACTGAAGTGTGTCGCTAGGACTCGGGAAGATACTTTTTTTATTCACATCTGTGACAACGTGACCTCGGGCGTATAGATGTTAAGTAAGTTGATTCAATTCTGGCTTAGTCAGACAATGACCAAGGAGATCATCGGGTGCATGGCTGTGAGATCAGAGGCTTGTTAATGTCAGCATTATATTATGCAGTTACAGTGACGTGAGAGTTAGCCAAGCCTCTTCCGTACCTACTCTAGACAATCTGGAAATGTCAATAGTAAATAGGTCACGGACATCTGATGCTACCGCTCAGGTGTGTGGATGTACAGAGAGAGTGGGATAGACAGAGAGAAAGATAGAGAAACATGCAGACAAGCAGAGATGGACAGAAGAACAGATCTGGGAAGACAGACAGATAAAAAGACAGAAAAGGGCAGATGGATAGAAACCAAATCAGGAAAAGAGCGCATTAACTAAGGGAAGAAATCCTGAGCATTTCCTCATCTTTATGAGGGTCATTTATGCCTAATCTACTCCAGTGTCATTACCCACAAGGAAATGCTTGACTGGGTTATTTTGGTCAAGTTTGTTGCTTGGGCTTGGCTATGCCAACTAGGGACTTGATGGAGCTCCCTTTCAGCTCTCTCCTCTGTCTACCTGTCTCCCTATCTCTGTCTCTCCTCTATCTGAATTTCTCTCTTTCTCTGTCTCTCTCCTCTGTCTGTCTCTCACCTTTGTCTCTATCTTTTCACCCTAGCCACATCTCCACACTCTCTATTCCATGACTACTTTCCAGCTACTTTGGGAAACCAAATAAATGAACGAGAAGATTCAGAAAGAGGAGGAAGGTAAATCCTTCCATTAAATGTAGAGGATGGTAGGAATGAATGTTGCAAATTGTAGAATTTCTCCTATAACTGGTCAAACACAACTGTTTATCTTGGGCAGTAACTCATCAAATATCGTCTTAACTCCCAAATTTCAAGTCAAACTACACATCACTTAATAATAATATTTAATTATTTTCTTGAAGTAATATCTTAAGTATGTTTTTTGTGGTTTGTAGACCATGTATATGTCTGATGTCTGCAATTGAATATAATTACTCGCAGTGCTCCCTGGGTGATGAACTACAATCATTGTAATAGCTGTGGTGAAAGATACACTCGCAAACATACATACATAGTATATATATATATATATATATATATATATATATATATATATATATATATATATATATATATAGGATAAGTTGAGCATTGACACAGTAAAAAGAACCTCTATGGGGTGAGTGGGTGCTGGTGTCCAGTGACAGTGGATGAGGGTAGATCAAAGTTTAATTAATGGAATGGGAGTGTGCTATTTTGTCAAAGAGAAGGAAAGATAGACTATCCCTACACAGTTCCTATTATGATATCTGTAAGGATACAGGGAGTGGCATTTGAGGCCATTTTCAGTTTGAAGTTCATTTTTTCTTCATAATTATTCCTTCTCATGTCCTTGGAACAATGTCCAAATGGGTCATTAAGAGTTATCTGCAAATTTAGTTGAAGTCAAATTTAAATATGTATAAAAGGTATATACATTTGGAAGTTGACTACATTAAAATAGTATGGCCCTTCATGGAGCTATCAGGGCTAAAATGGACTTTTGAGCATAAAAGGGCTCTATTATTCTATGTATAATGTATGTTAAATGTACATGTTCATTCACATATACAGAGCTCTATGTTTAATATCACTTATTCTAGAATTTCTTTACCACTGTTGTCTGGGATGTTTTCATGTGCTAATACATAAGAATATCAGTGTTCCTATTATCATTTCTTTATTGCTTGCTCTAGTTAATGGACCTTTTTACTTGTAATTTTATTGACTGCTCTTTCATGCTTTTTGATTATGTCTGCTCAGTAAAGATAACAGTAACTGTAACACTAGCTTGGGTTCATATATATGACACATTGCAAAAATTCAGACTAAATGCCATTATAATATGGGTTATTGTGGCCATTGGCTCAACTTACCCTATAGCCATTATTTAAACGATCCCCAAGGCAAATGTTTTGATTGCATTTGACTACTCAGCCACCAACTTGCACTTTCAGGAATTTAGAACCCAGTATTATAGCTTAACCCAATATGGTAACTACAGTATCTATTTAGGTTTGGATACAAGCATCATGAAACCTGTAACACAACAAATACATTTGAAAATCTAACTTTCCTCCTTCACAGATTCCATTGCTATAATATATGTTTTGTGTTACCACACATTTACTTACACTGTTGGCCAAACCACTGCACTGAAAAGTGACTAGGGCAGTGATGATATTGTGTTGAGGTTATCTTGTGATCTGGGGCAGGTCAAGAGTCATCTCCACAGGTGGCCAACTGTTTACTAATAGGTGTGCTTCTGGGAGCAGGGTACAAGCCACTGTAAGGCGTTGAGTAACTGTGTTTGGGTCAAGTGTTAGGTCTGATGGAGAGATGGGGTTGGGATGAAAACAGGACTTGGGATAAAATGTTAAAATCTGGGGTCACATTTATAACCAGGGTGTTATCTGGACGCCATCAGCTCTCAATCAAATGCATGCATGCCATATTTGGAACACCCATTATCTCATGGTTGCAGTGCAATAGTGCTCATGTCTCCTCTCCATTATCTTAGGGTTACAGTACAATCATGCTGATGTCTCCTCTTCATTATCTCATGGTTACAGTGTGATAGTGCTGATGTCTCCTCTCCATTATATCATGGTTACAGTGTGATAGTGCTGATGTCTCCTCTCCATTATATCTTGGTTACAGTGTGATAGTGCTGAGTCTCCTCTCCATTATATCTTGGTTACAGTGTGATAGTGCTGATGTCTCCTCTCCATTATATCTTGGTTACAGTGTGATAGTGCTGATGTCTCCCCTCCCTTATCTCATTGTTACAGTGTGCTAGGGCTGATGTCTTCTTTCTACTGTCTTATGGTTACAGTCAGATAGTACAGTACAGTACAGATAGTGCTGATGTCTCCTCTATTATCTGACTTGATAAAAATTATATATGGTTCTGTTTTTGAATGGCCCCAGCCCTCGAAGCATTTCAATGGGTGTTTATTCAATGGCCAACAAATAGCTTCAGTTTAAGGGTTGGAAAGGCAGCTTGAGTACATCTGACATACTATAAAAAACAGAGTAACATAAGAGGGGGAACTACACAACCACTAAATCAGGCGAAAGGGAACCCAAGTCACTGTAATTTGTGAGAGTGCTGGTTAACCGCTTTTCATAATGGATGGTCTTTCTGTTCAGCCTTAGGCGTTGGAGCTGAGGTCATATGCAAACAAGGCACAGTCTAGGACACTGTCTTTATTTGCTGGAATAGAACTAAGGGAGAGTTTCCTTGCTCACTCTTCTCTTTAGCTCTCTCGCTCTCTCGCTCGCTTATGTATACACACGTGTCGGTACTCAATCGCACACAAACGGACACATTCCTGATTATTTTCCCTACTCTAATACTGCCACCTCCTGGGTCAATGCTTGGATTTCGACATAGGCGGTTACGAGACGCCGTCATTGTAGAGCTTTAGTGCCACCATTTGGATTGGATGATACATGGACACGATCTCCTCAACACAAATTTGTGAAAGGACCCATGAAACTCCACAGACCCAAAATGAACAAATATCCATTAAGACGTTATCTAATGTATTGAGGAGCCAGGGAAGGACAGATGAATTCCTGTAGGACAAAGCCTATTTAACCTTTTCCACCTTCTACGGCTCTATTTTCTCCTTCGTCTGCTATTCCCCCATATTAACATTGCTGGGTGTTTATCCTGCAGGTCTTACATAAGAGGTTGAACATGAATAGTTGGCAACAAACTAATCAGGGAATGAAAGGAGAGAAAATTTATAAGAAAAAGGCAAATCGACAGGTGGCCATGGCTTCACAATGTGAGGAGTTAATGTGAGAGACAAAATAGAGGGTGAAGATAAGAAAACTCAATTTGGAATGTTTACTTGAGGTCTGGTGCAAGAGGATTCAAACTGCCAGTGAACTTTGGAAGAGGCATGCTGTTTGCATCCTGTAGCCTATCAGTGTTTGTCCCAGTTCCGCTCTAGTTGTCACCCGCCATGCTACTACTTATGGATTGTCTGGACCTGAAAAGTTGCCTGCTTGGGATCTTGCTGTTACTATTGCTGGTGGACTTCCTGAAGCACAGAAACCCACCCGACTTCCCTCCTGGACCATGGCCTCTACCTTTCGTGGGCAATCTCTTTACTGGGTTTGGCCATCAGGCAATGGATAAGGTAACACTGAAGTATTACTCTCATGTAACTAACACTAATGATACAGCATTATTTTATTTTTAAGTATTTTCATTCATTCATTGTTTGTGGATTGTTTACAAATACCTTTCTTGAAGGACAGTTAAAAATATATATCAGACAGTTCGTCCCTGGAAGTAGCCAGTGCGCCAAGAGAAATAGTCCATGGTTTAGTTTTCTTAGAACAGTCATAGCAAACTTCAGCTAAAAATTAAAGGATGTAATTTGGGTATATGAGCTTGTTGGTTTATTAATGGTCTAATCACCTTTTGATATCATTAAACCAAATATATGGATTATTTGAGATGTTTCTGAGAGTTTTTACACCCCCAATTCAATCATGAGCTAGTGATGGCAAAAATTTGCAGTTGCTTTATTAGATTGTATTGCAATGATGCTTTAAAGGAAACTGAACCATAGATTTCTCTTGGCCCATATACTATTTTCAGTCTAAATGACCATCTAACATTAAGCAAAAAAAGGTGAAATTACACTTCAATGTTTTTTTCTTTGATTGTTTTCATATAGGTTGCTAGAAGGTTTGGCAATGTTTTCAGCCTTCGGTGGGGCAGGGAGAGGGTGGTGTTCGTTTCTGGGTACAGGATGGTGATGGAGGTTTTGCTGACTCAGGGAGATCACTTTTTAGACCGGCCAGCATCCCCTCTTTGTAGTGAGGTTTTCAGAGACTGTGGTAATATATTGCATGTACATTATCTTTTACAATTTTATTTACCATGCCATTGTTATTGGTGAATCCAAGTACATATTCAAAATAAAAATAGATGTACTTTTTTAAAGGAATCTCTGTTAGTAATGGATACAGATGGAGGAGGCAGCGTCAGTTCTCTGTTGGCCACCTAAAACAGTTTAGTGAGGGCAAGAAAACCCTGGAGCTTCATGTGCAGCTGGAGAGTAACTTTCTTTGTCAGGCCTTCCAACAAGAAATGGGTGAGCTGCTGTAAACCAATCACGATTAAGGGCAAAAAAGCTTTAAAATACAATTTCTGGTTGTGGTGTTACAATACAAATGATCATCTTTAACGTTCATAATGTTGTTTGCTGCACACTGTAAGCCTAACATGTTTCATACACATGAGTTATCAAGAAGTGAAATGAGACCGATCTAATGCCTTATCAACTGGTCCATGTAATGAAACATTCCCATGAGTCTACTTTTAGGATACAGTATGTCAATGTAACCCACAGGAGTCCCCTTCAATCCCCAAGTCATAATAAACAGTGCTGTTGCAAACAACATTGTATCCTTGGTGTTTGGGAAGCGATTTGACTACGGAACTACAGAATTTCAGGACCTTCTGCAACTAAGACAGGAGTCAATGCTATTGGCAGGCCACCCTCTGGTTCAGGTGGGTTCCCATGGGCTAATGACATTGATGTAATGCTACATTAGCCAATAGACTGTCAAATAGATGTGTAATTTCCTGTTATTTTGTCCTTTTCTTCTCTTAGTGTTATAACATATTCCCATGGCTGTTTAAGCGCATGCCAGGGTTGCGTTCGGGTCCCCATCTGAAGATCCTTTCAAACAATGCAAAGATAGTGTTATTTCTGAAAAAAGAAATAGAGAAACATAAGAAGGACTGGGATCCCTTTGATCACAGAGACTTCATTGACTCCTACATCGGAGAAATAGACAAGGTGAGGCCTATACAACACTGTGTGAGTGTGTGTGTGTGTGTTTGTGTGTGTTTGTGTGTGTTTGTGTGTGTGTGTGTGTGTGTGTGTGTGTGTGCACGGATGCTCATGCTTGTAGATTCTTTCATTGCATTTGCAACATGTAAAGCGCTGACTTAAGCTTGTAACATTTATTATGATATATACTGAAATGGCTGTTATTAATTGCCTCAACTGTCAAAGCATTTGACAACGGCCACCTCTTCGACTGTTGGAGATGATGTAATACCCTGTTTCCCTTCAGAAAAAGAGGGACACTGAAGCGGGTTTCCATTCAGAGAACCTGGCATACTGCTGTTTCGATTTGTTTGAGGCTGGAATAGAGACGGTAACAAACACTTTACTCTGGGCTCTGATCTACCTCCTGAATTATCCTGAAGTTCAGGGTAAGTATATACTATACAGCCTTATCTAGATGATAATGCTCTGTTATACAACAACCAACCTGCAAACAGCCTCTGAGCAACTAAGCAGCTATGACCAACCACTATTTGGCCAAGCTGCTAACTTAGTTCTAAGCCATTTGAATCCCTCTTTTTCTCCACAGAGAAAGTTCAGGAAGAGATTGACTTTGTGATTGGACGGTCACGCCAGCCCTGCTTTGCTGATAGGGTAAACATGCCCTATACAGATGCTGTGATCCATGAGACCCAGAGAATGGCTAACATTCTACCACTTATCGTCAGGAAGACAAACAAAGACACCGCCGTTGGGGGGTATTTCATACCCAAGGTGAAAAATACTTCAATTATATCACCACACTACATTTCTGTTTGGGCTGGTGCGTGCTCATTATAATTCAGGAGTTTTCTGTGTGTTTTTCTACTTTAAGTAAAATACCACGGCATGGAATTAATGATAACATTCAATGTTGGTTATAAAAGGTTATTTCAAACGTCCTTTGTCATCCTCCTCTCCATAGGGCACCAAAGTGATTGTCAACCTCTCCTCAGTTTTATGTGACCCATCAGAATGGGAGACGGCAGGTTGCTTTAATCCAGAACACTTCCTGGATGAACATGGTCACTTTCGAAAAAGGGAGGCCTTTTTCCCATTTTCTGCAGGTCGGTCCCTACTGGAAATGTTAATTTAAGGCTCACATTAATCAAAAACGCTTTGTTGCCTTTACGCAGTTGCTTAGTCCAATGGTGAACTCAAGTATGTATTGGCTAGCGTACACCTGATACCAGTGAGCTCCACACTGCGTTCATTTTCACGTTTTAGAATGTGAAGTTTGTGGGATAGCCTTGAGGTAGATTGCCTGGTAATTAAAATATAGGGCCTGAAGCCTACAGTGCCTTTGGAAATTATGCAGACCTCTTCAATTTCACTGCGTTTTGTTGTGTTGTTGACAGAATATTATAATTATAATTGATTAAATATTTTTTTTACCATCAATCTACACACAACACCCCATGTTTACAAAATTAAATATATTCACAAAATTGTCTTTAACGCCTCTCCAGAATTGTCTTGGCTGTGTGCCAAGACAACTCTGTTTAATGTTCACCCCATTCTAAGGTCTTGTTTTGCTATGTTCATGTTACACTCACTATTGACCAGTCTCCCATTCCCTTCCACTGAGAAGCATTCCCCTAGCATGATGCTCCCACCACAATGTTTAACTATAAGGATGGTTTTAGCCAGGTGTTTTTGCCAGACACATTGGCTCAGCTTTCAGGATGCATGCGTTTCATTTTGATCTTGTCAGCACAATCTTTTTTTTATCTCTAGGACGATTTCTTTTCTAAAGGAATCTTTTTTTTTATCTCTAGGACGTTGGTTCCAAACTTCTTCTATTTTACAATGGAGCCCATTTGGGCATCTGGGACCTTTCAGTGCCTTTGCTTCCCCAGATCTAAGACTCAGCAAAATTCTCAAAGAATTTGATTTGTGGCATATTCTTTTCTCTTACATACACTTTAAGATGTGGGACCTTATATAGACAGGTGTGTGCCTTTTTAAATCATGTCCAATCAACAAAACACAGGTGCACTCCAAATTCTAGAGACATCTAAAAGATTATCAAAGGACAGAGGATTCATCTGAGCTCAGTTTTGTGTTTCATGACAAAGAATATGAATACTTATATTCATATCATGGGATATTTAAGTTTTTCAATGTAAGTAAATTGGTACAAATCTAAAAACAGTTATTTACTTTCTCATTATAAAGTTTTCTGTGTGTAGATTGATGACAAATATATTGTTAACAAAATGTAAACTAAGTCTATAACACAATAATATTTGGAGAATGTGGATGTTTCTGAATACTTTTCAGTGCAGTTATGCCATTGAACTCACTTGCTTACGTAAGTCGTTCCAGATGAGAGCATCTGCTAAATGTTTCAAATGTAAATGCAAAATGAATATTGTAAACAGAATTTGTTATGGCCAGGTTGGACTGAATCCAAGCCTCTCGCTGTTCATCCTCTCTTTGATCCCAGGGAAGAGGTCGTGTCTAGGGGAGCCACTGGCCCGCATGGAGCTCTTCATCTTTTTCGCATCCCTCCTCCAGAGGTTCACAATCTCTCTGTCCCCTGGAAAAGAACCCCCCAGCCTGGAACCCCAGGGTGTGGCCATCCTGTCCCCTGAACCCTTCACTATCATTGCCTCCACACGATGATGGATCCTCATCGTGGAGAACAAGATGAATATGTATTGTTCATTTCCCTATAGTCTACAGAAATCTGCTTTTTTTACTTACCTAACAGCTTCAGTCCCACTTCACCCCTTGAGGGTTTGGAAGCATAGGATCAGCCACAGTCCAGCACCATTACAAAAGTTCCATCTCAAATTCCTGGCTTTTGAGCAACTTCTTTTAAATGTCTTTTCAATTAAAAAATATTTATTTTCAATGTATTGTGCTATTAGAATCCTTACTGAGCACTGTCTGCATAAATAACATAAAGCATTTACACAGTTCTATATGCGTAGTGATCCCCATCTGTTGTTTTTTTTTTTTTTAATCAATGTTAATCACTGTGGCAAGCAACTTTTAGAAGACATCACATACAAAATTATTTGATTTAATTTAAGTCCCAAAACAGTAAAATTTAGAACACATTTCTGGTTTATTTGCATGCTACAGTCATTTGTCATTATCAATTTAGCCATTAAGGCAGCACATGGAGGTGCTTCAGAACACAGGTCCCTTACTAAAAAGATTGAATTGGAACTGCAGTAATGTGCAGTAATTGGATCTACTGTGACAGTTTTTATACTAACAACCGAGTACTTACTAGGAAAATGTACTGCAGACATTTATTTTATTGTTTTGGGCAATATTCTGAAAGTTATCCGTTTTCAATGTGGATTTTGGACGCTAAAATTATCTGTGATTCTTTTCAACTGATTTTTACCAACTTCTCTCCGTCCAATCAGGGAAATTTCTCAGGCAAACTCTTGGTATTTTTAACTATATCACCCCGGCCCAGTAAAGGAGTTCAAGTATCTCGGGGTCTTGTTCGCGAGTGAGGGAATAATGGAGCTGGAGATTGGCTGGAGAATCAGAGCAGCGGGTGCGGTATTGCATTCGCTTTACCAAACCGTTGTGACGAAGAGAGCAGGAAGGCAAAGCTCTCGATATACCGGTCAATTTTCATTCCTCACCTATGGTCAAGAAGGCTGGGTCATGACCGAAAGAACTGTATCGCGGGTAAAATGAGTGGCTGGCGTCTCCCTTAGAGATAGGGTGAGAAGCTCAGTCATCCGTGAGGAACTCGGAGTAGAGCCGCAGCTCCTGTGCATTGAAAGAGCCAGTTGAGGTGGTTTGGACATCTGGTAAGGATGCCCCCAGGACGTCTTCCTAGGGAGGTGTTCCAGGCACGTCCAGCTGGGAGGAGACCTTGGGGTAGGCCCAGGACTAGGTGGAGAGATTATATTTCGACACTGGCCTGGGAACGACTTGGGATCCCTCAGTCAGAGCTGGCAAATGTAACTCGGGTAAGGGAAGATGGGGGTCCCCTACTGGAGCTGCTGCCCCCGCGACCCGACAATGGATAAGCAGATGAAGATGAAGACCCCGGACCATTTTATAGGCTATTCTTTGGTAATAAAACCCGGCACCCAATGTGCTCCCTGAACATAAATGAATACATCGGTGTCTGACATATAAGCCTGACAAAAGATTCAAATTTTAGGCATTCAAATGTCTGAGTTATGTGTTATATTGACCAGAAATATATGTGGAATTGTATTGGAATCTGAATTTCTTCATTAATTTGTTGCGTTGGAGCCTAAAATTGTAACATGACGTGACATGAAAGTTGGTATATATAAAATGAAAATGGGGTATACTTTTCTTAAGAAACTCACTTTATCATAATTCTTTATCACTACTATCTTGAGTATTTCCTTGTGAAAATTCATTATATTTTGTAATATTTTTCTTAATCATTGCGCAAACTCAATCTTTCAATATATTTTAGATTAATTCCCACAAACCCTGTTTTAAATATAACAAAATGCTTGTGTCTCTTGCTGATACTATTTTACATGTGTTCCATTGAGTTTTTTATGATTTATCACTAACAAAGTCTCTTTTTGGTCACAATTCTGAATGCCATACCAAATGATATAGTGTCACACCATAGGATGAACCACACACCATGCTACAATGTATCAATGCAAAAACGTGTATTATATAGGCGTTCAAGCCCGGCTCAACTATAAAACTAGGCTTCAGGCTATGTAGTTCACTTGTTATTGTGTGATTGTAGACATAAAGGACAAAACAAACAATAAGCTTCGCTATTATAAAATACAAGAATGAATTGTTAGCTCAAATGAATAATAATTCTGTGTTTAGGAAAATTCAGTTCATATCATATGGTGTGACGAATGTATCATATGAAGTGACAAGAAAAACGTGTCGCACAATATGATGTAATTCACACCATACGTACTTTCATGCACTTTGCACAAGATTGGGCCTTGTGGATAAGCGCTAGCATCCTAGCAGCATACCCACTGCAACATGGTAATATAGATTTAAAAGTAATAATGACATAAAAATATTATATTATCTTTTGCATTTGTATGTAAAAAGCGAGAGATGCATTTATTTTCCTTAGTTTAATTCAAGTTGAAACTTGGAAAACCTGCTTGGGACAACCAAAAAGCTCACCACATGTTTGTTTGAACATTTTTGAAAAATTATTGAATGATCGTTCAGTATGTTCACATAACGCAGCATGTTCTAAACAATATATTTTTTTAAATTGACAAATGAAAATGTTATTTATTTGTGTTTGATGCTCGGAACCACATAAAGGCCATGTCATGTCAACCACCCATATATTCTTTAGCATTACACCCCGGGGCGCTGTTGAGCTGCGCTGATTTAACTCTGCGTCTTGCTGTCCAGCTGATCGTCGCCATCTTGATTCAGACATAAACAACACCAAAGAATTGCAACAGCAATGTGATCCCAGAATGTGATGGTGCTGACATCTTCACTTCAGGACAAAATTAGGAATTATCGGTCATTAAAATTAACAAAATCAAACGTATACGAAATTGTAAATGCATCCGACTGAAGCCTTTTAAAGGATTTCGATTTTCTTTCCTGAACTAAACAGGGATATACGTCTTCTTTCTACCTGATCTGACTAGAGAAGGTAAGAGAAATACTGTCGTCAGTTAATTATTGCTTTAAGCATAAATCATCAAGAATTGATTTAAAGTGGAATAATACCATGACAACGGTGTGACTGTCATCATCACATCTTTTTGCACAGTCCCTGCCAGCCAAATATTTTACGCTGAAACATCACCGTAAGGCATCTCTAATCCACCAGTCGAAATTTAAGTCTAGCAACGGAAGAAAAATCGGATGCTTAGCTAGTTAAATACATTTTCCGAATTTGGTCGACCAGCTGCATTACATTGCTGGCGGACAGAGATCTGGTATACTTTATGATAGTTCTTTCCTCAAAGGATGGGAGGCCAGTACCGGCCAGAGTGACGGTGTGTTAGGAGGGAAGGAAGGAAGGAAGGAAGGAGGGTGGGTGGGTGGGTGGGGTGGGGGGCGGGGGGGCCTGGACAGTCTATTACGTGGTGGTGCTCCTGTAAAATGGACCAGGACTACGAGAGAAGGCTGTTGAGACAAATTAATCATCAGAACCTACCTGAGGGACAACTGCCTAAGGTGAGTAGGTGGTCTTTATGTCTCAGTTATTAAAAAGCAATCACATATTAAAGGGATTTGGGAAATAATAAACACATACTAATAATCTGTTTAAAACCAGTGCAGATTATCTTGTAGATGAGTGAAAAAGCTACACCTGATGGTGTTCTTATCTTTGCCAGTCTGTGGGTGCCACGTGCAGTCCTGCCAGTGTGAAGTCTGGAGACCGATATATTCCTACCCGCGCTGGAAGCAACTGGAGTATCAACTTCCACTACGCCAATGTGAGCCACTCACCTTTACTCTGATCATGTACCACTACAATATGTAAAATCCCACTTTCCCATCAGTTTTGCAGTATACTGCAGAATAATATATGGAACATTTATTTACCCTTCGCCATGTAGTTCTTACAGGGTTATGTTTGTAGTATACTGTAGATGACTGCATGAAATACTGTTAAATAATATATTTATGAACACTGTATAAAATACTGCAGAATTATCTGAAAAAAAACATTGTATAATACAGTAATGTTAGCAAAAACTAAATTTTCCTATCCCTTTATCCCTGTTTGTGACATCCATGAGTGACAAACCACATGCTAAGAATAGACTTATGTTGTGGTACCAGCAGTCCCTGCCCTTTCCTCCCACCAGTAATGTATATGCACTGCTGTCCATAATGATTGACTCCGTTGGTAAAGATTAGCAAAAAAAAGGCTTTGTAAATATGATAATCAAATGATAAACATTATGACATCATCCTTGTTTTCAGTACTTTGTGCAACCTCCAATTGCTAGAGAAATTGCACTAAGCATTTTTATACAATGTTTTTTGTTTAACTAATTATTTGAGGTTAAAGAATACATTGTACAGGATCCTGAACTGTTATTAACCGAAGAAACTTAGATTAGTGAATGCGTACTGGCATCGGTGGAATTGGAACCCACAACCCGCCGTTGAATGTGCCATGCTTTGGCAGCTGAACTACACAGGACCTCTTACAGCTACAACTTGGGCAAAATCATGTACAACCCCACATTTACTTCTTCGCAGGAGAACTGTCAATCTCCCAACCAAAACCACAGGTCCAAGGATGCAGGGTCAGACACCGGGAAAGATGCTGTGGCATATGCTGCCCTGCTGAGGAATGAGCTGCTGGGGGCCGGGATAGAGAGTGTTCCAGACCCCAACACTGATGACCACCGCCACACCGTCCCCTCCCAGGAAACACACAGCCTCTTCAGGGTAAGAGGCAGAGAGAGTCCAGCACAGGGATATAATGTGTGGCATACAATCCTTATGCTTTACGTGCTCCTTTGAATTGTTGCTCCCTAGTACACAGTCCATACTAAGAGAGTGCCTTTGGACAGCGGCAGTGAGGTGTCGCCGTACTCCCTCTCCCCACTCAGCAACAAGAGGTATGAATGAGTCCATTGCATGGTTTAGTGGTTTAATGGCTATACAACCATTGGCTCTGAATGTGTTTCATCCACCCAGTGTAAAATGACAGAAATGGGTTGTTACATCCATCCAGTGTAAAATGACAGATAAGGGACGTTATATCCACCCAGTGTAAAATGACAGATATGGAATGTTACATCCACCCAGTGTAAGATGACAGATATGGAATGTTACATCCACCCAGTGTAAAATGACAGATATGGAATGTTACATCCACCCAGTGTAAAATGACAGATATGGAATGTTACATCCACCCAGTGTAAGATGACAGATATGGGACGTTACAGCCACATTAGGGGTAAAATGACACATATGGGATGTTACATCCACCCAGTGTAAAATGGCATATATGGGACGTTATATCCACCAAGTGTAAAATGACAGATATGGGATGTTACATCCACCCAGTGTAAAATGACAGATATGGGACGTTACATCCACCCAGTGTAAAATGACACATATGGTACATCCATCCAATATACATGTCTGGGGAAGCAAAACAATAGCACCCACGTCCCCCACTCGTGTTCATTTCAGTCACAAGCTCCTGCGTTCCCCTCGGAAGCCGGCCCGTAAGATCTCCAAGATCCCGTTCAAGGTGCTGGACGCCCCTGAGCTGCAGGATGATTTCTATCTCAACCTGGTAGACTGGTCGGCGGGCAACCTGCTCTCCGTGGGCCTGGGGGCCTGTGTGTACCTGTGGAGCGCCTGCACAAGTCAGGTGAGCAGAAAGGAAGGGGCCAGGTGAGCTTGAACCCCTCACACTGTTCGTTTCCTATCCATGTTTTTTCTCTGCAGGTGACCAGACTCTGTGACCTGTCAGTGGATGGGGACTCTGTGACGTCCGTGTGTTGGAACGAAAGGGTGAGTTAACAGCCCATCTTAGTAACAAGCTCTCCGGTATATTGTGAGGAAGTAATATGAGGAAAACTGGTTTGTATTTGACCTAATCACTCACTGGCTTGAGTTGTATCCATCATCACAGGGAAGCCTAGTTGCCGTGGGAACCCATAAGGGCTATGTTCAAATTTGGGACGTAGCCGGTGGGAGGAAGTTGACCAGTCTGGAAGGCCACTCTGCCCGCGTCGGTCAGTGATGTCAATTTAGGAGCAAGATGTGTGGGATTAACTTTTTTTGTGTGTGTACAGTATGTCCTTAGCAATATCCATTGTGTTAAATGACTTGTTTTTTTACATCTAATATTTGCACGTTTATTTTCTTATACATAATGTATGACCTGTGGTACCTGCATTCCTGATATAGGCTGATAATGTGCAAAAAAATCTGTCTGTATAGCATGTAATATTTAGAATTTTGGCATGCTTTAAATTACAGGATAGCAATCGCAGTTCACCTTTTTGTAGTGTATGAATTTGTTCTTCATACACTACAAAAAGGTGTAATGCCATTACGATTTACTGTTATTAGTGTGTAAAAGCCATTATTCTTTGCATTTCATTTTCTTTGGTTTAGGTTTGATTGCCATGTAACCATATATTTGCCTAGCAAATACCAGATCAGTTGGGGCTGCTACATGGAGGATTTCTTCTCTCACTCGCCCCTCTCTCCAGGAGCGCTGGCTTGGAATGGGGAGCAGCTTTCCTCAGGCAGCAGGGACCGTGTGATCCTCCAGAGGGATGTCCGCACCCCTCCATCTGCTGAGAGGAGGCTCCAGGGACACAGGCAAGAGGTCTGCGGCCTCAAGTGGTCCCCAGACCACCAGCACCTGGCCTCCGGGGGCAACGACAACAAAGTGAGTTTTATTCAGCTCCAACTGTATTCATCTCAACGTTCTTGCAACATTTCCAGTGCCTACGGGGATCTGTAATCCCTTGTCATTGTGTTCCATTTAAAAATAGGTTCTCCCAACGTTAGTCATTGAATGCACCCTTTCCTCCTCCTCAGCTGCTGGTCTGGAACAGCTCCAGCCTGGTCCCGGTGCAGCAGTACAGTGACCATCTGGCTGCCGTAAAGGCCATCGCCTGGTCACCCCACCAGCACGGGCTGCTGGTGTCTGGTGGAGGCACGGCAGACCGTTGCCTGCGCTTCTGGAACACCCTGACGGGCCAGGCCCTGCAGAGCACCGACACCGGCTCACAGGTCTGCAACCTGGCCTGGTCCAAACACGCCAATGAGCTGGTGAGGAACTACCCACCTGTTACTACTTACTGGATACCTTTTAACATTGTATGACATTGTTGTTTTCATTCAGGATATTACCTGTAAGGGACTATTGAACCACTCCATGTTGCAGCTATTAAATCATTCTTGCCAAAAGGCAACAAGTGGAAGAGATTTAAATGGTTTGTTAGCTGCAACATGGGTTGGTTAAAATAGTCACTGGTGTAATTTGGGATGAAAACATTAACACACCTTGTAAAGCTGTTTCGTCTAAGTCTTTGTCTCACGGTCAAAGCATGTATTTAGGTGTTAGATGACTCTGAAAGATGATGAGAAGCACTTCCATGGACCTCATTCTGTCCTTCACTGTGTTTTCAGTCTTCGACTTGCCCATGTTCTTATCGTTTCTTTATGACACTCATTCTGTCCATCTCATAAGATATTAATGACCTTTCCGACAACACAAAAAGGCTGTAGTGCTTTCACCAGGAAATAAACAATTTACTGACCAGACGAATAGTTAAAAAATATAAATCTCAGGTTCGCTACGATGTTTGCACAGCAATGTACCTCTTATGTGATGTTTGGATTGTGAAAGGATTTTTGTCTGGTCAATCCCAGATAATAATGAATGGGTTTGAATTGGGTTTC
Organism: Esox niger; assembly: GCA_016801105.1. Lineage (NCBI taxonomy): Eukaryota > Metazoa > Chordata > Actinopteri > Esociformes > Esocidae > Esox > Esox niger. The sequence continues at coordinate 44,118 of JACXGJ010002660.1, read as the reverse complement.
AGGTGAGCACCCATGGCTACTCTCAGAACCAGATCCTGGTGTGGAAGTACCCCTCTCTGACCCAGGTGGCCAAGCTGACGGGACACTCCTACAGAGTTCTTTACCTGGTGAGACTGAGACCAGGCTGTGCTTACTGTTGTCAGTCTAGGAGTCGTGTTGAACGACACAGAATATATTCTTCACAGCAGTAGTCATTGTTTTCATCAGGTTAGTGCTTTAGTTAATGCAAGTTGTACCTCAGACGCAAATGGCACAGTGAAATCTTTCTTTTCTCTTCCTCTAGGCTGTGTCACCAGATGGCGAGGCCATAGTGACGGGGGCCGGGGATGAGACTCTACGTTTCTGGAATGTTTTCAGTAAGACGCGCTGCACCAAGGTTGGTGAACAGAACGCACAGGATGGTTCTCTTGCATTCCACCTGTCACAGGTCTTTTGCATTTTCATTTTAAATAAAGGACACCCTTGTTTTTCTTGTTTTCTTTGCTCAGGAGTCCAAGTCTGTGTTAAATCTCTTCACCAGGATACGATAGTGAAACAAGGGGCAAGGACTTACGCAGGAGGGGGTTTAGGGTGTTGGGAAGACATCTTCCAGGCCCCCCAACCTTGCATTGACCCCCTTGTATCACTTCTCTGTCAGCACAGCATCAGCCATCAATAAATACTTGTCAGTATCAGTTCCACCTTTTCTACTGAGGATAGCTCTAACCACATACAGCCTGTGAGCAGCTGTCATTGAGTCAAAACAAACATGACTGAGGGCTTGTTGTCTACATACAACGTCTGTCCCATGTTTCTGTTGTGGAAGACCGAACATGTTTTATGAGTTATTATTGATTACTTTTTTCCCTCCAACTGTGTGACTTAACCAGGGCCCAGAGTTTTACCGATGGGGACACATGGTTGGGAAGACACTATCTCATATTCTGTATTCTATTAGCGGAGGTAGCTAGCGGTAAAGTTTATTGAAGAAAGATTTGAAACATTTCCATAATGTCGTATGGTCTCTCAGCCTCTCCTACTTCCAAAGACTGAGGGACTGCAGATGTCTATATTTTGATAATCTGTATATGATTTATCATACAATCTGACCGAATGTCATAATAAACAAGTTCACCAATTGTCAGCCTGCCCAGGCAGCTGCAGTGACTCAGATGTGTTGATTTTCTTGTTCAACCTGATTGTAAGTCTCAGGTGTCATTACCTGAGTATATAAAATGCCGTTCCTGTCACACTGATCGCACTTGCGGAGATCAAAAAGGAGCATTCTACCTCACTTCAATATGTAGGTCCATCACCTGCCTGAGGGAGTTGCTAGAGTGCAATGAGTTAAGGAAATCCCTGCAGGCTATTAAGGCTGGAAAGTGCCAGTACACCTCAAAATAAGATATCACATTACCTTGGTGCCAATACTATATGTTTCACCTTCTATATGTATCTTCACCATTCTGTATGTATTGTGATTTGGTTCCATGGTTTTATTTGACATTCCAAACATTGCTTGCACCTCTGCTTTAGAGGGATAGTCTAGCCTAGAAGCCATGAGAAAATGTATTTTATTTGACATGGAAGGAATATTGCTGTATACAAATTCGTTCACAAATGAAAAGAAGATGGAGGAGAACAAGGTCCAAAGCAGAAACACTTTGTTTTTGTTCAAGAAAATATGATATGTGACTATCAAATTTTCCCCATCACTACCAACATGCTGCTTTCGATTGGATTTACTGCCACAGACGGCGAGGCATGGGGACGATATAAACCCAGGTCAGTTAGCCATCTAGTGCCTTAGACTGCAGTCGCACAAATGTTCACCACTTACTCTGAGAAACTCTTCACAAGGCCACAACAATAGCAACATCCACTCACACTAACCCATGGACAGTTTGAACATGAAATGTCATTACAGAGTACAGACTATAGTCATGTATGGGCTCCTACACTGGATTCCCCTGCACAGGTCCTGGTTGTCTGGAGGTCTAGTCTAGGTTCAGACAAAGCGAGTAGTGTAGCCATATTAGTAATCTGCAGAGTGTCCGGTAGTCCCCTGCAGACCTCGACACAACAGAGAGAATTCGTTTACTATCTCCACAACGTGCCGCTTGTTTGTCTGTTCCCTGGGGAAAAGAAAGCGGATGAGATATCAGCGGTGAGAGCTAACCTGTTTGCAGAACACTGACATAATTTTCACACAGCCCTGTGTAGCTCAGCTGGTAAGAGTGGCGCTTGCAATATCAGGGTTGTGGGTTTGATTACTATGGTGCAAAGAAGTTTGAAAATGTATATGGTAACTCTTGATAAGCGTCTGCAGAATGACTTAACATGTCAAATATACTGTATATCATTCATGTTGTGAGAGCAAATCTGACCAGTGCGGATTAAATAAAACACCTGGAACACCAACTTGATTACATTTTCCCATGGTCAAATCAACTTGGACCAGTTTTAATTTCCGATGGTCAAATGAACCGAATTGGAAATTACACCAAATTGGAAATGTATACTGATATTAGATGAATATTGTCAATCAAGACTGCTTAAACAGTGCTGTGGTATGTCTGAATGATTAATTGTTCTGAAAGCTACCTGAGGAGCTGCTGGTTGAATGTGTCTTTCTGTTCCATCGAGACCTGAGCAGTGGGGAATCCTGGGACATGTAGTCCTTCCTTTAACCATTGTGACAGCAGTGTGTGGCAGTGCCGGTTCAGAAAGAAGAGCACCTGAGAGAAGTGCTCTGTCAGACAGTGGGGAGACTGCCCTCCAACCGCCTGGTGATAACACACAGAGAGAGCAATGAGGCAAACGTAAAGTATATGAAACATTTGACTGGAAAAATCACTATACCATTCACTGGCTAGTACGGGTCTAGCGTACGGGGAGAGAGTCAAAAATGTATCTATTGAGAACTGCCATTAGAATGAAGATAGCTATTGCCAGGTTGTCCTACTTGTGAGTGCCATTCTCACACTCTAAAACAGAAAACAGTTGGTTACCTCCAGGATGGTTTGAATGAGAAGCTTCCCGTCTCTATGTAGAACCTGACCAATAGGAGGGATGTCTGCAAAATGACAGACTAACTCCGTCTGGGGGGAGGGGGCATATGATACAAAGGATGTAGAATAAAGTTGACTTTGGTTGTCAAGTTATGTGTAAGGTAATGTGGATCAGCAGTGCACATATTTAACTTACAAAAAACAAACAGGCTGCCTTTGTTGTAGGTGTCTCGGGAAACTTGAGTGCCAGGATTCCTTAAAAAGGAAACTTGTAAAAACCTTAAAACTACTAGTGTATGTCTAATGACAAAAGAGGTCACATGGCAAAGTCACTCACCACAGTAGAACAGAGACTTGACATCAAGATGGTCGGACCGGTAGAGGTCAGGCTCCCTTTTCAGGGCCTTTGGGGTCAATGACATACACATTTTACCCAGGATTTAGTTTCCATTAAACTCTTCTTTAAATAACTTAAATGAACATAATTGAAATGATAAAAGACAGGGACACCTCGGCATGAAGCTGCATGAATGACTCAACTATATCTGGATGTTCGCTTGAGCCTGGTAAACAGAGCAAGAAAATATGTGAAAAACAGAAATGTGGAAGATAATTAGTCTTTGCCCAATCTTTCTTTAATTCTTACCTTGCTGAAAGATGGAGTGTGTGGTGGAGGTGACTAGCTCAATAAGGTGCTTGATTGGGCCTAAATGATCTTTCTCTCCAGTAAATATTCGAACCATCTAGAAAAGAGATGACATCATTTATAGAAATCAAGATGGATCCTTTGCTCAAGTCTAAGGCAGAATTTTCTGAGGACTGAATCTAATTAAAGCGTATAGTTGGTCTGTGACGGCCCACCTGACATGTCAGGTCAAGAGCAGAGGCTTGTGGGCAGGTAGTATAGATCTGTCCCAGCATCTCACTGAGTTGGTGCACCATGGGCGCAAAGTCACGGAGGAGTGTCTTCACAGACCTCTCAAACACTCCACACACTGCCTAAGGGACAAGAGGTGCTGTGAGTCTAGCCTAGAATCCAAACGAAATATTGCTCTGGTTTACTTTGAGATGACTCGAAGAATAGTTTGCATTTCAGGCTAATATCCAGAACATTATGACTATGAACAGTAATTAGAAGTAAATAGACACATTTATATTTCACAATGTGCTAATATATATGGTGTATGCACTAATTACCTTAACCACCTCTGGGTCACTGAGCCATTTGCTGATGATGTTCTGTATCAATGTGAAGACCTGCTGTAAGACCACCACAATCTGAAAGAGCACCAAGTCAACAACATTACAGCAGTTCTGGGTAGCGACAGATGTTCTCAGACAACAGACAGACACAAAGACAGCCAGAAGAATGGACTGACGGACAAGAGGGAGGAAGTGGGAGTGTCAGGGAGAAGGTGACAGAGTTGGCAGGAAACTCACCGGGTTGGTTCTGGGCTGGGCAGGGATGGTGCCCTCTGACCCCTGATCCTGCCCTCTTATGTCCAGGGTTGTGAACAAACTGGACAGCATACCCAGGATGTGGATGATAGACAGCTTAGTAGTGGGGCTGGGCTACAGTAAGGGCACGGACACAATGACTACAGACATCCAATGGATGTTTCCAGTAGGAAAAGACCGGGAGGGAAGACACTGCACAGAATGTATCGACTTCACATTACTGTAGGTGACCACACAGAACAAGGGCACAGTCTGAGCACCATGTCTCGGTCCTTACCTCCTGGTGTGCCAGTGTATCCAGCATCTGGATGTGGGGGGTGATCAGCAAGGTCAGGCGGCCCAGGATCTCCTCAACTGGCAGGGCAGAGAGGAGGAAGCCCAGACCCTGCATCAGCCACATGCACTGGCTGCTCTGCAGATAGTATTAATATTATTGAATTCCATCTCTATACACAAAATAAAACAGGATTATTTTCAAGACAAGGAATACCTTGTGAATTTCTTTTGCCAGAACATCCTGTGAAAGAAAAGAGAACCCCTTGACATTATTGTCAATGACGAATCAACGCCATCGTCCAAAACAATTGCACAGTTACAGCACAAAACACATCCAGCTACAGTACAATCGATCAATCATCACATGAGAACATTGTTGTCGTGGAGACCTGTGACACGGTCATGATGTCTAGAGCGTAGGGTGCAAGGTCATGACGACACTCTCTACATATCCTCTTTAGAGTGGACACACTGGATACAGACAGCTCTGCCTTCACCAGGCCCTGGAGCACCATGGGTACTACACTGCCCAGCATCAGTGGGTGGTCCGCCAGCCACTCCGCCAGAGAACCTAGACAGAGAAACACATTGGGAGGTGCAGAGAAGAAGCAGAGAGACGTCACAAAGGACGGACAAATTAGTCAGAGAGGGGTCAGGACGGTGAGGTGGCAAGGAGTTGGAATGAGATGTTGGCCAGCACCTATGGTGTACATGACAGTGTCAGCCAGCTGGATGTTACTAATGCTGATTCTTGGGATGAGTCCGATGAGGCCTGGGATAACATCAGAGTAGTTCACGTCTATGGTCTCCGCTATGGACTGGAAGCCAAACAGGAGAGCCTCAATGTCCTGGGGACAAGAAGAAAACAAGACAGCTTCGGGATGTATACGCTTTACGGACGGTATGTTTGAGGTTGTGTGAGCATTGCGTTAATGTAAATAGGTGACTTCACTGACCTGCCATGCTGCTGGTCTCTCGGTTGCCATCAGCAATTGTCCAAGTCTATCATAGAGGTTACTGAGAAGCTCCGCACCAAGTATCTCATACACATACATCAGAGTGTCTGATATGTCCACTCTATCACAGAAAACCCACATTCAGTGTAACAAACATTTTTACTGGATGCTTTGGACTCAAAATGAATTCAATTGTTATTGCTCAAAACCGATCTGTCCACTAGAAACTAGAGTTCGGAAAAGCATCAAGGAAATTCTATAACAAATGTGGAGTAAAATTCTGTAGATCTCAAGAGGAAATCATGGACCTCCTATGAGGACTGTTCACCTGTAGATCCTGAATAGCTCTTTGTCATCTGAGGACCAGGAGATGTAGTCCTGCTCTGAGGGGAAATGGGACTTCTGGAGCAAGATGTCCACCAGCTGGAAGTAGACTGGTCTGTAGACCTGCAGGTAAACCGCCCTCCTGTCCACCTCAAATGACAAGATGTCATCCTGCAACAACAGGAAGTCCCAATATAACCATGCAACCATGTGCAGAAGAGGTAGCAAGCTTTCTTTCCAACGACTTTGGCACAACCCAATTACTACCACATTACCTGCAGAGTGTACCAGAATGTTAGTGTGAGGGAGCTGGTGGTCTCGCTGACCGGGTAGTGCCCAGGGATGCCGGTACAGAAGAGGATCATGTTGACCAGTGACAGATAGCCCTGCCAGTGTTGGACCTGTTCCAGAAGAGTCCTGTTTCACAAAACTCCCCCAGGGAGAGGACGTTCAACAGGTCAGGAGAGAACAAGGCTAACTTGGTAACAACCAGAAATGGTTAGCCGTTCATCTACCAGCAAGCTTTAGGTAAATAGACAACTTAGAGTCCACTGCCATCAGCGTAAGCTGACAGTGTCCTATGTACCTGGAGTGTGTCTCCCCCAGAGCAACAGCGATGCGACATATACCGTGGGAGGTCTCCATATCTCCATCCCTTGCCGCAGCCTTCAGCTGGTCATGGAGACCCAACACCAGAGGCATCAGGTTCACCAGAGCATCGGTGTATCTGAACACACACATACACACCTAGCAAGGGTGGTGGTAATGCCCAGCTTTAGTGTGCATTTATTCCTGACTGTCGATGTCAGTGTGTTTTCGTGTGTGTCTGTCTCACCTCTGGCGGTCAGGTTGAGATATAGCACAGACGATGGTCTCCACGGCCATGTTGAAGAGCTCAGGGTCAGACAGAGCAGCAAAACAGTCCTGCAGCAGTCCCTCACTCTCCCCGTGCAGGGGGATATCCAGTCCCACCCAGCTGGACAGGCAGCGCAGGCACCGCTCCTTCACCTGGCTGGGGGCCTCCTGCTTCTGGAGCAGCTGACGCAGAAGGGGGCACACCACGGTCCACTCCCCGGCCAGGGCCTCTCTCAGCTGGGCACGACGCCCCTGCGGCAGCCGGCAGGTCTGTAACTCTTCTGGTAGTACGGTTAGGAGCTCCAGCAGAGCCAGGCAGTGGGCGTGGTTGTTCAATTCCATCTCACCTGCTCCATCTACATCTCCGGCTCCACTCTGATTCCCAGAGCCAGTCTTCTCTGGCTGGAAGACAAGGACCATGTCAGAGACGGCCTGAGGCCAGGCCTGAGGAATGGTGTGGAGAGCCAGGGAGGCCAGGGCCACACACAGCCTGGTCAGCACCATTTTGGGACCTGTTGAGAAGTGGGAGATATGGGAAAGAAGCTGCATCCTCAGGGTCTGGTGCTGGTCTGTAGGGAGGTCAGCCCAGTGCCGGGAGATCTTGGTGTGGAGGGTGCTGGCACCAAAGAACTGAATCTCAGGAAGCTGTTTTGAAAATGGTGGGATAATGAGAAGGTGGCATGGTAAAACAGGGTTATTAGTGAGGTCAGGGAGTGCAATACAAGCAAGAATTCAACTACAAAACCGGGTGTTTAAAACCTATGGAAAAGGGTGAGGACCATGCTGGGGAACAGACCTTGTCTGGGCCAAGAAGAGGCCAGCAGAACTGCCAGGCCTGAGTGGAGGTCTGGGCCTGAGTCAGCCACTTCTGGGCCACATTCTTATGGTCCATATCCGGGTCGTAGTACAGCTGGCGGAGGGCCTAGGAGAGCAGAGGATGTTTCTAATTCAATTAATTACATTTACAATAGATATTGACATAAAAAAATTGAGTAATAAAAAAGACTTAGGCTATTATACAATGTGTATTTGAAGGAGCAAATGTCACTGGAAAAGAATGTAATGGGGTGTATCTGCCCGCCATGCACACATGATAGACAACTGTATGAAGCTGAGTGTCTTTGCTATTGACAACTAATCCCAAGCACATGGCATGGTTATAATTAGTACATTTGACTAATACTATATCATGTTACAACTGCTTCCTTCCCTCTATAACCCAGTTAAACTAGTTTACTGCACACAGTCATCCCACTGATTGTAAATAATTTATTAAACCACTGTCAACTATAGGCTTACATTTGAAAGATGAAAGAAGCAATTCACCTAGTCTCAATAAAACACATATTTGATGTGTGTAGGATATTAGCTTAATATTGTCAATTGCATTGCATCAAACACAATTGAAAGATATTTGAAGTCTAGAGACATTAAAAAGTATTCTTCCGCCGTACACAGAAGAATAAATAAATGCTTACAAACAGGAATGCAAGCTGTATTTTTGAAAATCCTTGAACTTCTCTCGCGCAGTGTTTATTTGGCACATACCGACTCGACGTTCTTCTCGGTTAATTCTAAAGTCCCGGGTTCAGGACTCAGCACCAATCTGTTAGGGGGCTCCATTTGCATCCCGTCGGTGAAAAGTTATAACCTGGTGGTAAACTCTTCAGTTAAGGTCGATTCTTGCTGTCTCCTCTATCAGTGTTACTCGGGCGCTGGCAGTATTCTAGAAAATAAAATCGTTTTCGGAAAGGGCCTCAGCATTTATTGTCTTGTCGTGAATGACACCTTTGCTGACCCTACTGACCAGAAAAAAATTCAGCAGCGAGAAGAGTCTGGTAAAACACTATAGGCTAACTCAGATAGTTTAGGTAAATATAGCCTAGTTAAATATGATTTATTTTATACTGAAGCACAACTTAGTGAATCTTTAAAACATATCAATTTTCGTACTTACCGCACATCAGTATTTCTGACACTTCGTAGAAAAGCGTATAGAACCCTATATATTTGGTTCTACTTCGGACGCACGGAGTGCACGTGGCAAGCGTTGACAGCTGACTGGAGTGCGCCGCGCCCCTTCAATTCGGATGCAGCCATGGGACTGGTGGGTGACACATTCAGAAAATGCTTTGAGCTATATCGTCAAACATCTTCCTCGCGGAGCTGGTCACAACGTTTCACTTTGTGTGTTGAATTGGACTTGGTTGTGACACTGCGCCCCGCGCGTCACTTATCAACCCCACCCCTCCCGCGCTCATCTCTTCTAATGCCAGATCCTTATGTATTTTTAGCATTGATTTTCACTGTCAACAAATCTAACGGATAGAACAGTTAAGAACCCGCTCAGCAAAGAAGATAACCGGCGTTTAGGCCATTGAGTGTTTTATCGCATCCACGGAAATAAAATAAAATGAAAATAGAATATAATCTAGTGCTTTGCGCTTTGATGATCCTTACCAGCTCATCGGAGACAAAGGGTAGGAGGTAACCGTGTCTGTGTGTTTAGAATGGGCAGCCTGCTAATCGTAGTCTGATTTGTTAGTCCTATACCGTATCATTATAATCATTCCTATAAAAGTTTGATAGCTGTTTAACTCGGGCTACGTTTAGATGTAATTTGTGTATGAAGATAGTTTATACAATAAAACTAAGATTTGTTTATTATCGGACATTGTATTAGATTATTTTAGTTAGTTAAGGATCTTTCTCTCTACTTATATTCTATTTGAAGTGTTTTTATTTATATGGAAATGCTGATATTAATGTTTTCTGATTGGCTTGAAGGATATTCTAAGCATGGATCATTTCCTATTTTGCTGTGCTCAATTTCATTATGACCTTGCCTCTGGAGAATCAAAGATCAGTGCGTGTTTTTAAAACACATTTCGCAAAGCTGTTCTGCACATTAGTTTCTAAACCTGCTGTTATGTTAGTATGGAACCATTATGTTCTGTTATTGTGGCTCTATCATGAAGCAGAAGCAGGTAGTCCGGTGATTAGCATATTGGGCCATTCATTCAGTGATCACTAGTTTGAATCCTAGAACAACCAAGGAAAAAAAGCTTTTCCTTTGAGCAAAACTCTGAACCCTGATTGCAAAAGTTTCTATGTTAAACCATAGTACACTACTGAAGTACATAAAATGCTTAAACAATTTGTTATGGTTCAATACATTTATTTATTGTGTTTCAAATGTTAATTTCAGTAATAAATGAATAAGTAAAAAAATTATCAGACAAAAAAATCGAAGACCAGACTATTAACACAACTGATTTGCTACTAGAAATATAAAAGAAGCTAATTAAAGAAATTAACAGAAAAAGGTGTAAGGGAACAAATTATTATTTAACTGGTTGACTCAGTAGTATCTGTTATTATAAAACTTTTTTCTGTTTTCAGAGCTCCAGCAGTATATCATTTAACTGAACAGATAATCACTTACACGGTCCAACATCAGATCGTTATTAACAAACAGATTATTGTTGAAACTTTCAAGAACTAGCAAAACAGAGATGGAAACTATGTGATGCAAAATCAAAGTCAGTTATGCATAGAAGAGTTTCTTGTGTGAATAAAGCTCTAAACAGCCAACCAAGATTATATCCCTGTATATGTCACAAGGTGGAAAGGGATTGGTTCTAGATTTGGTACTTAACAGGAAACACAAAGCAGGGTCTTATGTCATAAAATACACACTGTTACAATGTCCTACTCCTTGAATCCTTCACTAATTTATCATTAGTCATTCAGACCATAAAATTATTTACATAATGTTAAACAGCACAACCTCAAAGCGATGCTTACAAAGTTACAAAACTATTCTAATTTCAAATCAATCAAATATGACATTCATAACAATCATTTGGATAAAAAAATGAAACTCTTGCTTCGGTGTTGCTTTTGTTGCCTGTTTGATGAAATTTGGGTGATTTGACAACTGTTTATTTGTCAATCTTTTTGTGACGATGTTCTAAGCAGGCCATAACCCAAGATCCGCTAGCCAATCAATTAATTAGCATCGTTGCCAGTGGGAGATGACATGACACCAAGGCTGACCAAAAGTCACTCATCCCAAATGATATTGGTCAAAATAATTTTAAAACAATGTTCATCTGTGGAACCTAAATAGAAGACCTTTACACTGGAAACACCTTGAACGCCTAACACAGTTATACTCCTATTTCTTTCTGTCATGTCTGACAGCTAATTTACATATTCCCAACAAAATGAAGCATATTTCCTACTTTATTTGTATTTACTGACATGACATGTGTAACAGAGGCAGAGACAGATCGCAAGCATTCTATTTCTACAGTGACATCACTCTTTTCCTGCAGGTCAGATCAATGCTTTGCCCACCGTCCATCCCCCAGTCACTCTCCTGCGTAAGGCCATGTCAACTGCATACCCATTGTTCCCATTGGTCAATGGAGATGGTGATCCTGGACCAGAGCTGAATCCTACCAATCAGACCACATCACACCAAGTGGATGGAGCCCTGACCAAACCAGCTGTTACTCACAGTGACAGTCTGCTACAAACACGGTCTGTTACAGCGGCTGGTGATAGGGATGACATCAGGCATGGCAATGTGGGTGTAACCAGTCAGCTTACCAATCCTGCCCACAGAGGCTCCACCAGCCTGGACAACAGCACTCTCACAGGTATAGTCACCCAAAGAGTATTTTACTTAAAACTACTTAGGATTATAAACCAACAGTCCCCTCCAAAAGTATTAGAATGGTAAGGTAAATTCCTTTGTTTTTGTTGTTCAGTGAAGACATTTGGGTTTAAGATCAAAAGATGAGTATGAGACAAGAGTTCAGAATTTCAGCTTTCATTTGCTGGTAATCACATCTATATGTGCTATATTCCCTATGTTTGCACAAATGTAGTCCTTAATATGGCCAGCGTTTGCTTATATAGTGGGCTGTGTACACTCATGACACACCCATTGTTGTTGTTGTTAAAACTGTAGTTATTCCATTTGTCTGTCTGTCAACCTCTAGATGTCTCCTCTTCATCCCTTTTGGGACTGCCATCCACCCTAGGGGACAGCCTTAGCCGCCCATCCACCGTAGGGGACAGCCTTAGCCGCCCATCCACCGTAGGGGACAGTCTAAGCCGCCCATCCACCCTAGGGGTCAGCCTTAGTCACCCATCCACCCTAGGGGTCAGCCTTAGTCGCCCATCCACCCTAGGGGTCAGCCTTAGTCGCCCATAGGGGACAGTTCCCACCACGGCCCCACTGAAGACCACTTCCCCACCTCTACCTCTTCTGTTTTAGGTACCAACCAACCTCCATCCCGTGTTATATCACTGATCCAGTCCTCTGTTGAACCCAGCACCCCAGCACTGACCCCTGCACCGACCCAGCCTCTCACCACAGAGCAGACACAGACCTCCGACACAGCCCATGTATCTTCCCCTGCCGACCCAACTCACCGGGAGTTTCCATCTGAGCTCAACGTTGGAGATGACGGTAAGAGCAAGGGCGTATGTTTGTGTGGCAAATGGGAGGGGGGGCAATGGGGCCCAGGATTTCCAGACTTTCTCTGGGGGGCTCTAATTGACCTGTCGGTCTATCGAGGGAGGGGTGCATCACACCTTGTCCACCCACAAATCTACAAATCAGTAAGGTACACTGAAAAAGAAAAGACTTAACTTATTATTCAGTAAAAAAACGTATACAAAAATAGGCAATCATTAAATAATTACATCAATCATTCAGTGGTTATGTTGTTCCAGACAAAGGTCCTCCCCTCCCCTCTCCTCTGGATCCTCTGTTGGCTAGCATGGTCTTTGTCTTCGTCGTCACCACAGCTGTAGCCTCTATTGTCCTCTTCCTCAAACTGCGCAAACAGACCAACCACCCCGAGTTCCACCGCCTGCAAGATCTACCAATGGTGTGTTAGAATCAGGTTTTCTATGGCCTGTCATTTTTATGGATGTGGGATGGATGATTTTCATGAATTGGACGTTTTATACTGTAATGTTATACAACAATACTAGATTACAACTAATCCTTGTTATTTTTGCCTGTCCAGGATGACTTGATGGAAGACACGCCACTTTCCAGATACACTTACAGTTACTGATGATAGAAACCGGTAACCAACAGTCAACTTTACTTCAAGCACAGCTACACATCAGACATTTAGCGGGCTGCCTTTTTTGGATGCCGGGAAAAGTTTTTAACATAAATGGAGGCCGTCAGCCAGCACCTCTGTTGGCTCACTATGATTCCCCCTGGTGAGCAGTTTCCAATTTGACTGTGTTCTGTTAACAGTGAGAGGGCTTTCAGTACCCAGTGTGAGGGTTTTAACAGCAGGCCAACATCAGAGGCTCTGTTTCAACATTAAGCCAATCCTTTGAAGCTCTCAGATGTTTCATATCCAGGTTGCGGGGCCCTGTTTTGTTCTTTTTACCATACACCCCAATACAGGTCATGAATAGCATGGGCTGCACTTTAAAGATAATTCACAGAAAAATGATGTGGCCACAAGCAGCATTGCTAATATTAAGACTGAGCCAGATGCAAGACTTGGCTCTCATACATACTCACACACTTTCTGCCCGTGTGCACAGGTTCACTAAACACTGTTACAGCACGGGACAAAAACAGCTGAGAAGGTGAGCGTTGACATATTGAAATTGACCTGTTCTGCTGTTGACCTTTTGTCTGTAGTTTCACTGATTCTGCCTTTAACACTATAACATGTGTATAAATAGAAACAGTGCCCTCTAGCGGAATCCTAGGTGTCCACACAAGTTTGTAGTTAACAAAGACAATTTCACACTCGATGTTACTGCAAACATCCATGGCAGAATCAATATGGTGCTGAAGATGCTAACTGTAGAGGTACCTGAGTGATTCACCAAGAAATGTTCACCAGCTTCCAGAAAACCATGTCTGAGTCTATTATATTCCCTGAATAGATCAAATGTATTTGAAGTGCTCTTTCTAACCAGATTGTCTAATGGGTTGTCTTAACAGAGGTTATAAGTATATTGAAAAATACCCATTCTTGGTTTATTTAAAGCCTGTATATGTAACCCCAAAATAGTAAACAGTGTATTCAGAGGTTTGTTAGGGGTGTCATTTCTTAGGGGTAGTGACAACCAGTGGCTTATCAAGAAGTTTGATGTGATTCAAAACCAAAGAGTTGAAAATTCATTTGAGATAAAAGGCCAGGTTTGACAACCGTATTCTCACATCAGACAGATCCTTGAAGGCTTGATGTTATACACAAATAAAATAAAACAATACATTATTAAAATGTTTAGTTACCTATAACCCATCTGTATTTTTTATTGTATCATATTGGAACTTACTATGTTACACTGTTCCTCTTTGTGTAATCTGTAAATATTTAAAATACCTATAGAATTATATTTATAGTCAACTTACACAATTTATTTTGGGATGTTTGAGGCTCAAACCCCCATGATTCCATTCTGCAAAACCAATAACCATGACTGAATTTGCAGCTCTGTTCCTACAATCCTTATCCAAATAGCATATATTTTCTTATAGGGCTCATGCTCTGCCCCACCTTCTGAGATTCTGGTTCTGGAAGTGGAATGACAGCTCCTTTTTAATAAACATTCCAACACCCTTGCAGGTTAGAACTAATCAAAACTTGGGATAGGTACAAAAATATAAACTTGTTGATTAAAATGTTTATCAATCCCTAAAAAGGGCTGATGATTTTATAACAAATCTATATCCAGATTTATTTTAATTTAATCTTTCAAATTAATGATAAACCACACAGATAGTTGTACCTTTTCAATGTTTGAATTGGAAGCATGATAACAAGGATTGTTGTCAAAACATCTATGGGATGAGTGGCCATTTCATTTATCGGTACCATTGACAGGACAGAGCATCCATCCTATTGAATTACTAATAAACATCATACTTGCTCTTACTTCTAATAGGCCTTCAGTATTTTCAAAGGTTGGAGTCGCTGATACTATTTGTTGTCATTGAAAACACTTTATTTTAGATGCAACAGGTTTAGCTACTTATTCTTAGGGACTAAGATTCCATAGTGATTTGCGTGAGCAATTAATCCTAACTCTTCTTCTAACAGGCCTACATGTTTTTTGGTCCGTTGTGTACTACTGTTGCTTTGATAACACTTGACTGTTATTGTTGAAAACTCTATTTGCTCAATGCAGGCAGAGTTTTGTATTATATTGTGTGAAAGGAAATGCCTCCTGGGATATTGTATGCTGTAGAAATTCACAATATAAAAGCTTTCAGATGTCAAAATAAGGAATTAATCTTTCAGTATAACTTGAACTTGTACATAGGCATTCTAAAATGCATAAACAGAAGTGTTTGAAAACGGAGGTTAAAGGGTTGCTAAACTATAAATAATTGGTTGGTAAAAATAATATTTGGTTTTGCAGTGTAACACAACTATGCTGAAGTGTTTTGCTTGTAATTGACTGTATGTGCTTAAAATGATGCAATATATGAAATACAGTAGCAGGTAACTATAACAAAGGAATCTTTGTTTCTTTGAGAAATAAAACTGAAACACTGCTTTCGACTCCTGAGCATGTGGAAATTAATTTTTTAGTTCAAATGTTGTAACTAGTCCCTGGTCCAAACCCAACCCTATTCACTGGTCCAAACCCAAGCCTATTCACTGGCCCAAACCCAAGCCTATTCACTGGCCCAAACCCAAGCCTATTCACTGGCCCAAACCCAACCCTATTCACTGGCCCAAACCCAAACCTATTCAATCATGAACAGCCTCATACCTCATAATAGTAAAAGGTACATGTTCTGCATGTGTCTACAGAGCATCAACCAACTCAAATGTTGTTCTGCTGTTGCTATTACTTTTGTTATTGTTTTTTTCTTATGTATTGCCATTGTCAAGCAGGAACTTGCACTAAATAACCTTGCTGATGTGTTTGCTTTGTGCATCCATGTGACCATTAAATCATGAACTTGAACATGGGAACCTACATAAAAAAACAAGTCACCGTTAGAACCAAACATTTACATTCATATTTATTTCAAGCACCTTATTTGATGGTCCTTTTGTACATTATAATTTCAGTTTTGGAAAGTGTATGCATAAAAATATAAAGAAATCACACTCTGACAAAGAGCATGTCAATCAACTTGGAGAAGCGGAAACATCCTGTTGTCCATTACTGGAACCTTATCTGGGGCCATCAGTGATCCGTAGGGGTTTGTGGGCCAGGATGGGGTGACTATAGTTTTGGAATGAGGCACAAACACCGCTGGCCATCTATTTGCACATGTTTACTGAATCCTGTCTGTCTTTGCATACCATACACAAGTACGGATGCCTATAAGGGACACTGACACTATTAAAGTGTGGATCAGGTTGGTATCCAGTACTTCTCACTGGGGAATGGCAGCGGGCAGGGGAGCTGAGAACTTCATCCCAGGTCGCACCCATTCACCACAGCCCAACAGGGTTCTGCCAAAGTTGGCTACGGTCAGGATCATCCCCAGCAGAGCAACGTTCCCAAACAACCCACGCATCCTTTTCTTAGGATCTGGAAGAAATACATTGAACAAAATCCTTGTAACGACCATTATCCTTTCAATAAGCCACTGTATTGTGCACATACATCAGTTGTCTTACCTCCAGTGGAGTAGCCATATGCGTAGATTTCCCTGCTTATTACCCACGTCATTCCAAGACCACTGACAAGGCGCTGTAACCCAGAAGGCTTCCCATTATCATTTGTATCACAGAAAACTTTAAAGATTCATAATGCCTCGATTAATGGAAATGTAATACTGCAGAAAGACAGGTGTGTCACGCACACTATAGAAAACGAACATACAGTAAATTAAGTCAACTCACAGGACTATGCAGGCCACCAATGGCCAGACAGAAAAGGAAAACAGGGTAAATCTCCAAGCTGTAAAAAAAAAAAAATATATATATTAAAAAGGGTCTAACACCACAATAAAATTTGAATGGTGTGAAATCTTAGTGTTTTGTCGGCCGACTGCCAACTACATACGCCGATCAGCCAAACCATTATGACCTCCTGCCTAATCTAGTTAAGGTCCCAGTTTTACTGCCAAAACAGCCCTGACCCATTGAAGCATGGACTCCACTAGACCTCTGAAGGTGTGCTGTGGTATCTGGCACCAAGACGTTAGCAGCAGATCCTTTAAGTCCTGTAAGTTGCAAGGTGGGGCCTCCATGGATTGGACCTGTTCATCCAGCATATGCAACAGATGCTTGATTGGATTGAGATCTGGGGACTTCGGAGGCCAAGTCAACACCTTGAACTCGTTGTGTTCCTCAAAACATTCCTGAACACCTTTCTATCAGTACCAGCAATAACTTTTTCAGCAATTTGATCTACAGTAGCCCGTCTGTTGGATCGGGCCACTCGGACAAGCCTTCGCTCTCGACGTGCATCAATGACCCTGTCGCCGGTTCACTGCTTTTCCTTCCTTGGACCACTTTTGAAAGGTACTGACCACTGCAGAACAGGAACACCCCACAAGGACTGCAGGTTTGGAATTGCTCTGACCCAGTCCTCTACCCATCACAATCTGTCCTTTGTCAATGTTGCTCAGATTTTTGCGCTCGCCCATTTTTCATGCTTCTAAAGAATGTTCACTTGCTGTCTAATATATTCCACCAGGTGCCATGAAAACGATATTGATCAGTGTAATTCACTTCACCTGTCAGTGGTCATAATGTTATGGCTGATCAGTGTACATGAATACTACATTGTTCTACTACATATATATATATTACATAGTTCAACCACATACCTTACACAGTATTATACAGAAATATTACATACGTGTTCTGATGGGCCCTCTGGATGCAATTAAAGATATTTCCGATTTCTGGGTCATCGCTGTACATCTGAGGGTACTGTCCAACAAAGGAGATGTCAGATAGGTCAACATACAGAAGACAGAGAGGTTGGGAAAACTGGGCCCAACTTCGGCCTCTAACTTTAGTCCATATGGTTTCTGGCCAGATGAGGTAACATGCTCAGGTAAAAATAAACAATAACCATTTTGCCACTCACATTGATCTTGTACTTTTTGCGGGCTTTTCCAACTTTCACTGCGAGGTGGCCGATCATAACCATGCTGGCCACACCAGTGAGGACCACAAACCCATAATCTTTAGACAGCACAACCATCCTGGCTCTGAACTGCAAAGGAAAAAATGTTGCCCATGTGAGTTCAGGCAACAGATTTTTGAGCGAGCCCCGAGCAAAAATACAACAATATATATGGACCGCGGTAATGTTAAATCAGAAAACATTCTCACGAAAATAAATTGACAGGTGACTATGCTCGGCTAGGCTAGCGACACTACGCCACAAAACCTACAGTAGCTTTCCTTTTATAAGTTTTACACAGTGGTACCCCATGAGTAGAAATAATTTACGTCGACATGTTTAGAATGCCCTAATCTAAAATTCAAATAATATCAATATGTATGTAGAAACGCGCATATATACGAATTCACAACCGAGTACATCAATATCATTAGAACTTTGGTGATTAAAGGGTTCGTAAAACGGTAATCCATTTTACAACTATGAATGCAAAAAGACAATAAGCAAAAACAATTGTTAATATCCCCTGCAAAATATTATAATTTACCTGAAATTATTATATGAATGACGTTCGCGTTAAAGATTCCCAATCGAAAGAAGTCACTGTTTGCAGCAATGTCACCAACATCTAGCCTCGTATGTTCTCTGCACATGCGTGTATTTGTGAATAATAAACGGCCAGAAACACAGGAGGGCGTTGTGGGGTAGAGTTCACGGGCCAAACCATTTAGAATTGCAGAATATAATTGATTAAAAAAATCTATTTGATATATAGGTGGGGTGAGCTTGGAACTTCCTAACTTCCCGGTTATGAGTTTAAAGATGGAACAAATATTGCAATGTATAATTTCCCTTTCTAAATACAATTGTAATAATATGTATTTATATAGGCCTACACTACTAAGACAATGATGTGCTTTGCTAACTTTGTTATGAATCCTCCATGGCATCCCCATAACCCAGGATCCCTCCCCTCAAACCTGTTGCAACATCTGACTCAGGTAAAACTCTCATTCTGCCATGCTGGCCATTCTCACTGAAAATGCCAAGTCATTGTGACGCACAAGTTATTCTTCATGAGCTTTAGTATTTTGAAAGTGAATCACTGCTCATTGCAATGGGATTCTGATCATTTGTTAAACTGTTTTTCCAATCATGTTTATTTTCAACTGTTTAATTTCTGTTTTTGGGAGAGTACAAGATGGTGAAGCCAAAAATCCAGCACCGGCTAGCCTCTGAAGCTAAGTATTTATTTTTTAATTAGAATTAGGTAAGTATGGTAGCGTTTTACAGTTGTTTAAAAAAAGTATTATTCTCAATTAAAAATGTAACAGTGGATACATTCAATGTACAGTGATCTGTCTTGGTCAAAGGCAAGGGAATCCTGTTTTACCTCACTAGATCACTAGATGGTACTAGATTTATGTATTTTGAGATTTCCACTTCTTCAAGATGTTAACCAAAGTTGGTTTGGAGTCTCTAGCTTGAATTGTTCAAAAGAAACTGTGGGTTGATGTAGACAAATTAATATTGACTTTTAAGAATGGTATGTAGGGTTAATCAAAAGGAAGAAAGTGTCACGGTTTGGATGAGGCAGGATGAGGCGCAGAGTTGGGGAGCAACCTCATGTGGTTTAGGAACACTACTAACGTGTACAGAAAACGTTTCAGTATAAGAGTCACATCTCTGACAGCCCACAGAGCCTTATGCTCAGCGTCACTGATGTTATACAGAAAACTGCAACAGAAATAATTTGTTACGAACTGAGAGCATGTCCACGATGTATCATAGGAACAATGAGGGCTGATATTGATTGTTAAAAAAACTGTGATTCTCAAACAGAGCATCATTAGGGAATGATAAAACATCCAAGCGGGATCTGATCACTCTCTCCCGACAGAGATTTCTGCAGAGTATTTTTACTATACTGGCTCTTCGAGAAAAGGACACACCTTGTCTGACACATTCAGATGGCAGGTTTCAGTTAAAGAGTAGCATAAACTCAGGGTTAGTTGGATAAAACCAGCTAGCCCTGAGTATGTTGCCATAGTAACTGACACAGAGAAACGCTGAATTGGCTCTTTGAAACAGTAAACACAGTTTCTATCAACTCTGAGTCAACTAACTCTAGGTTGGCACTCAGCCTGCCTACAACCCCTACAACCGCAAACTGAAGTGAGGCAAAACAGACCGCTAACTCCAATCAATGACAGACAATTAAGGGACACACAGGGCAGCATAAATAGGAGGCAGCTGCCTCTGATTGGTGATGATTAAACAGCAGTGAACATAGAGTGGCCAAGAGTTCAAGAGATACTAATAGGGAGTTAAATTAGTCTAATTATCCTAATGTATGCAAATAAATAGTCATAGTCTACTCATTAAAGATTTTGAAGTTGGGATAACCTAAACATGTGAAAATAAATGTGGGCCCCCCAAGTGGCACAGTGGTCTAATTTTATGCAATCACTGAAGCCAGGTGTTCAAGTCCTACACTGCAAACAAACAATGGCTGGGTTTCAAGCATGAGGCAGCAGAATTTGGCTCAGCTGACTGGGCTGAATGGTTGGAATGTTGGACAGGGCTGCCTTGTCATGCCAGTGACATCTTATTGTAGATCAGGTGCACGTGAAGCTCAAACTTGTAGCTCATTGCAAGTTACAGGAAAGCTCATGGCTGCAGTCATGCCCCAGTTCTCATCGATGGCACTGCTTCAAATTCCTGAGTGTCCACATCTCCGAGGACCTCTCCTTGTCCCTCAACACCTCAGCCCTGGTCTAAAAGGCGCAATAGCGCCTGTACTTTTTGGCGGTTGCTCCGTGGCCGACTGGAAGGCTGTGCAATGGGTACTGGACTCTGACACTGCCTTGCTAAGTCTGTTAAGGAATGTTTAGTTTTATGTATGTATCTACCTTGGGAACCTTACTGCAGCTATCCGTGCATTTCAGCTGCACATGCTAACGTACGCCTCCAATTTCCGATTACATATTCAGAATTGCCTTTTGCACTTGCATTTGCTTCATCGCACTATTCTGTAATATGCCGGCACTATTAATTCCCCGCTTGTACATACATTAATACTTAATACCTTTACATTTTCTGGCCTCCCCTATTTGCCTTCATAGGCACATTTAGAATTGCCATTTGTACTGTATTTGCCTTCATTGCACACCTATACACTCCACTTGTAATGTATACTGTCTTTAATACTTATTTCCTGCCCACATCTGTTTAGATGCTAACTGCATTTCGTTTTACTGTACTCGTACTGTTGAATGACAATAAAGTGGAATCTAATCTAAGAATTATCCTAATGAAAATAGTTGCAAGTTGTCCTCTTTACTTCCTTTTTCTCAGTACTGCTGTATTCTTCTGTTGCCTATTTTTCACATGCATTATACAACTCCTCAAACAGTGCTGTCACAACATCAGGAATAGCAGGCGAGTGAAACAAATTGGTTTCTTTGTCGAGGTGAAATTCTTTAACAAAAGCATTAGTAACCTAACTAGCTCCAGTGTATTGCATAAGCATTCACCCTCCTTGGACTTTTTCACATTTAGTTGAGTTGCCTGGTGTGAAATGTGTTTAATTTGAATTGTTAACACTCTCCACACTTTTGTA
Organism: Esox niger; assembly: GCA_016801105.1. Classification (NCBI taxonomy): domain Eukaryota; kingdom Metazoa; phylum Chordata; class Actinopteri; order Esociformes; family Esocidae; genus Esox; species Esox niger. The sequence continues at coordinate 22,531 of JACXGJ010002660.1, read as the reverse complement.
CTGTGTAATCTTTGCACACCTGGATTCTGCAATATTATAATTCTTCTTTAAAATATCTGCAGTTAATCATGCATGGCTAGATAGCAATTTTCCAGTCTTGACATATATTATTTTTAGATAACACTATTCAGTCATTTAGCAGACACTCTAATCCAGGCGGGTAACTAGCGACCCCCTTTTTTGCGGCCCTCAGAAGAATTTAGAAAACAGTAAAAAAGTTACATGTTTGACCTTAAATATGTTGTAAAGTTAATATTAGAACCAACAAAATCTATGCTGGAAACAAATCATGAAATAGATCTGAAATAGTTTTTTGCCTGTTTACCCACATAAAAGTAATTTCAGTGTCTATGTTGTGATGTCTTTTTAAGTGTAGCTGAGAGTGTGCTGATGTTTGAGCCATAAACACTTGATAATACCTATTACAGAAATATCAAAGTAGTGAAAACATCCAAACAACATTTCGTTTTCAAAAGGGTTCACAGAGGGAAAATGTCATGTTATTCAATATAAAAAAATTGCCCATATATACGTGCACCAGACTAGTTTACATTTAATGTATTTGTTAATAAATTAATCTGCGGCCCCCTGATGACTGCGGTCCCCCTGATGTTATTCCAGGTTATCTGTGTCCCCCTGATGACCAGTACATTATATCTGTGGCCCCCACCCCCATTCAGGTTGCCCATCTCTGCTCTAAACCATAGTGATTTACAAAACCAATTACGGTTAGTGACTTGCTCAGGGTTATAAAACAATTTTTTGTTTGTGTCTGAAAAGTTCCACATTATTAGCTTATGTCAAACACAACAAGGAGGTACTCAGGTGGCTGTTGCTTTAGATTTGTCCCAAAGTGTATTACCTTTAACAGTGCAATTAGTACCAACCCTTAGCCAACCTCTATAAACACAACCGTACAAGTCTGTCTCTAACTTTCATTTAAAGTTTTACCACAAACCTGATATCTTCACCCCTAAACCTAAAATTTGCCACATTTCAGTCCAAGCTGTACTGTTTAGTGACCTCAGCTGCACACAGACGACTATAATTGCTTTCTAGTGGGCAACAGTGCAAAGTTACATTATAGTGCCACTATCGGAAATAGTATTCTATTTCTAGAATGCTTTGGGTACATTGCTCGAATTAGGTAACCTAGCTTCGGTGACTGCTTGACTCCAGTTGTTTATGCTTTCTTTGGCTCCTCTCTTCTCCACACTCATGAACAGTGATCACACACCATTCCGCGCCCCCTTTCTCATTCGCGGCTCAATTTCAGAGTGGGTAGTCACACCACCACGCTTGCCGGAGTCCAAAATATCATTTAACACTAGCTAAGCAACGACGCGTCAAGGATCTAGTCTTTATATTGAGTTTAAATGACAGTTGTCATGAATGCATGATTAACAATGGAAATAACTATAACTATATCAATTACATAATATCTTTAATTAACCGAATTGAATTTCCGAGAACTGGAACTGAGAGGAGATTCTGGACGCCTTGAGTCCTCCAGATCCACTATAATGGATACACACAGAAACACAAACGTGAGGCAACTCTCGGAATGAACTACAATGACAACTTGCGAGGAGTTGGACAAGTGGCCAACGACAAATCCCAATACCAGGTAACTATAATTTAATAATTTCGAATAGTTAATAGTGCTATTATTAACTGATAACTGGTACAACATATAGTCTATATCAATGAAGTATGCCACACCGTGGTTTTTCCAAACGGAGTTGATGAAGACATTGGCGGTGTCATGCGTCTTGATCCGCAGCCCAGCGCGCAATCCTTGCGGCTCATCATTCTGCTGATTCTCGTCATGGGGGTGGCCCCATCCCCGGCTCTGACGGCGGGATGCCCGTCTCGCTGCGTGTGCGACGACCAGCTTGTGGTCCAGTGCGCCGGTCAGCACCTCACCGCCTTTCCTACCGACCTCCCTCTGGCCACAAGGCAACTCATCATCTCCAACAACCGAATCGTGGAGTTGCCGCCGCTGCAGCTAAACTACTTGTCGGATTTGGTGTACTTTGACTGTAGCAACAATTCTCTGACCGAGATTTCGGAATCCACATTCGGGAACCTGCGGAAGCTTGCTTACCTGGACCTGTCCTTCAACACTTTGACGCGGATAGATGACAGAACGTTCGGGCCGCTCGCAAGCCTCGTGATGCTGAGAATGACCGACAATCCCGGCCTGTCAGACGTTCACCCGGACGCGTTCGGGGAGAACTCGGCGTTGCAGGTGCTTGACGTGAGTAGAAACAACCTGACGGAGCTCAATATCAGCTCTCTTATCGGTCTGGCCACCCTCCGCTCCGTCGGCCTCAGCGGAAACCCTTGGAGCTGCGAATGCATCAACGAAGACCTCTGTCTTTGGGTCCACATTGAGGGATTCAAGTTTCAAGGTAAATCTTTGTTGTTTAAAATCTGGGTTTTTCGCTTATAATTTTCCCCATTTGGGTGTGGAATGTGTTAGATAACATGCAGTCTATATACTCTGTATAGAGTAAATTCTGCGATATGCTGTCCTAATATTACCAATATTATATACATTCACATGTTATACACGTACATTAGGGATGGACTAAATCAGTTCTGAGGCTGGACCAGTAGTATGAGAGGACCTCCATTCTCTCCAGCTCTGCACATTCCCGTCTCTCTCAACATTTTTTACCATGTCCACTCTTCTAAAAGTCTCACCGATATCCTAAGTTATAAATAAGGTCTGTCACGCCACAACATTCAGACATTCAAGACCTTTATGATGACAGACAGGTATTCTTGTAATAACAGCAGTATAGGCTTCATGACAAACCTCAAGGTGTTAATGTATGAGCTAGTACTTTGTCTCCTACACTGCATACATTTTGTGTGTAGTTGTATGCTTCATGGGGCTAGCATACATTTGTGCTCAAAAGGATACATGCCCTTGGAGAATTGGTAATATATGTAAAATTTGTATAGAAGATTTGAGTGAGCAGGCAAACACATGTCTTATATTTCTTGTGGGATTTACATTCAACTATAGGTTATAACAGAATGACACAATCATAAAACAAAACATGGCAATACATTTTTTTTACTGACCCCTGTTCAAAAGTCTGCATACCCTTAGTTTTCATACTGTGTATTGGCCCCTTTAGCATCAATGACAGCGTGCAGTCTTTTGTAATAGTTATCTATGGGGCCCTGAATTCTTGCTGGTGGTATAATTGCCCATTCGTCTTGGCAAAATGCCTCCAGGTCATGCAGTCTTTGGTTGTCTTGCCTGAACTGCATGTTTGAGATCTCCCCAGAGTGGCTTGATGATATTAAACTTGAAGCTCATTGTCATGCTTGAAAGTCCAAGAGCGTCCCATGTGCAGCTTTCGTTCAGAAAAATGCAAATTGTCTTCCAGTATTTTCTGATAACATGCTGCATTCATCTTGCCATCAACTTTCACAATTTTTCCTGTGCCTTTAGAGCTCACCTGCCCTCCCCAAAACAAAGCCACCACCATGCTTCACAGTTGGGATGGTATTCTTTTCACTACTGGACTTGTTGACCCCTCTCCAAACACAGCGCTTATGGATGTGACCATAAAGCTCTATTTTGGTCTTGTCACTCCAAATCACAGTATGCCAGAAGCTGTGAGGCGTGTCAAGGTGTTGTTGGGCATATTGTAGCCAGGCTTTTGGGCATTGGCACCGTAAAGGCTGCTATCTGGCTACTCAATCATGCAGAACATTTTTGTTCAAGTATCATCTCCCTTTGCTCCTTGAAACAACCACACCGTCTTTTTCCAGAGCAGCCTATATTTCTCCTGATGTTTCCCGTGGGTTTTTCTTTGTATCTTGAGCAATTCTTTTGGCAGTTTTGGCTGAAATCTTTCTTGGTCTACCTGACCTTGGCTTGATATCAAGAGATCCCTGATTTTCCACTTCTTAATAAGTGATTGAAAAGTATTTAGTGGCATTTGCAAGTCTTTGGATGTCTTTTGAAATCCTTTTCCATCTTTATTAAGTCTGATTACCTTGTCACACAGGTCTTTTGACAGTTATTTTCTGCTCACAAGTGTAAGTCTCATATCCAGACACCATGGAGGCATTCCCTAACGGATATTAATGATGATGATGATGATGTTAGAACACAGGACTGAAATTTATATTCTCATTCCCTCATGCAGATTCCTTTCATTCAGTTTTACCATTATTAAACCAGACATGTTGATTGAGAACCTATCCATATTTACAGCAACCTCCTGGGGGGAAAGGTAAGGTGTAAGATGAGAAATTAGGGATGACTGTTTTGCTCAGGAACAAAACGGCATGGTTTTATTTCAGATGAAACAAAGCCTGCTACAGTACAGTGTTGAAGTGCACAATAGACCAGTCTGGTGACACTATTGAACAAGGTTCTGTGGGATTCTAGTTGCATTCATCTTGGATTAATGCTTGATTCTTTTTTGTGTTCTTATATCTTGACAGATGAATATACTGATTTTTGGCATTGTTCAGTTTACAATCTCCTCCTGCTTCATTGGGATGTGTCAATATACAAAAGGGCAGTTATTTATAGTGTACCTCACTGAGCAAAAGACAGTCATATTTCCACCACTGTGATATTACATACTGGCATCCCCCGCACGCCCGCACGCCCGCACGCCCGCCCGCCCGCACGCACGCACACTCACACACACACACACACACACACACGCACACACACGCACACCGGCTCATCCTCTCGCCTGCAGCTCCTGCAGAATTCTAAACTAGTCCTATAAGAGCTGGTCTACTTTCCTGCTGCTCATCGCCATTGTCTGCCTACATTTGGACCAGAGACAGCTGCCAGCAAGTGCAAACACACACTCCCATATACACACACACCCATAACAACACACTCTTAACAACATGCATGCAGGCCCCACTCAGAGGGTGGTACTGTAAACCATAAGGAAAGCAGGTGTAGAGATGCTGTGTTTAAAGCAGTAAGCACTGACTCTGTCACTTGCTCTGAGATGCGCCGTCTGTAGCCATCTCAGCAGCTCAGAAATAATGCATTTATTGAAGGAAGAAGTGAAGAATAACTCACGAAAGGAAATAACAGTCTCTCAGCTGCTGCTTTGCCTCCTAAATATTAGCATACTGTGTGTCTGTAGTTGGTTGTTATATAAGGAGACTCTAGAAATAGCATGGATAGGAAGGGGGGAAACCCTCTCCTTTGATGTGGGCCCCTGGGGGGGATTAGAGGGAGGGCCCCGGGGGCGGGGGGGGGGGGGATTGGGGAGAAACAGAAAAGCTAAAATATAAGAAAGAGGAAGGACAGTGTTGTGTTATACAAAGGAGTGTTACTGTGGAGGTCGCAAGGTCTTAGGCGAGGTCAGAGGTTAGTTGTCTGTTCTACTGTAGTGTGCTGTGTATGTCACAGTGAATTTCTACAATTAAAACACCAGTTTAGTTCTAATTAGCCCCACGAAATGTGATCCTTCCTCCAATGCGTGACAGCTTTTGTCTCTTGCAGTCGCCTTTTAGGACATTATATTTCCATGCCCTTCCAATCACGTTTTACTTAGACAAGCATCCGTTCCTCTAAACGTTCAACCATGCACAAAAGCTGCCTTCTGAGATTATTTGGTGAAAAATACGCCAGTGCATGGAGTGCATGAGTAATATGCTGGCATGAAACAGAATTCAGACCAAAACAAAGCACAGCCAGTCCGTCAGGCAAAAACAGCACCGCCTTTTGAATTTGCCTAGAGAGAGATTCCCAAATACAAAAGCTTTGAAACAAAAGCAAATTAAAGCATATCAGTTGAAATTCTCCAACACTGGGTATTGTATTGACATTTCCTGAAAATATTACCCGGAACAAAGCAGATGAGATCCAGGTGGCCATGCTCACAGTATTACAGTAGCCTCAACACAAGCTACACAATAGTATCTATTATTAGAACAACATACAGTATCAAACAATTTGCTTCAAAAACCCATTTATAGTAGACTAATCCACATTACTGTTCCCCGCTCTATTATGTCATCTGTCAGGTCTCTGAAGCTACAGAACCGGAATTCCTTGTTCTGACAATCAAAACAAACATGACATATTCTATTGAGATGAATTGATGAATTCTGAATGAGTGAAGGGGTTTATTGAGGATAAAACTAGAGGTTTTTCTTCCTAGAAAAAGAAAATCCCTCCTATCTATTTACTGTATGAGTCAGATACAGTGGATTTCAAAACTCCAGTGGGGCTGAAATATGCATAAATTATGCCATTACACAATGATATGAGGTACCAGACCCTTTTCTCTTATTTTCTCGTAAGGGAAAAAAACAAGTTAACGTACTGTTTTCTTTTTAAAACAAATGTAGCTGAAAGATATGTCAGAAGGGAGGGTGTGTGTTCCACCTCTCACAAGGTTATGTAAAACGATATCATGTAAATGTGTTTGAATTATTTAATAGGCCTGAGCTCTCCATTGCCGGTTACACAGGCAACACTTCAAAGACCATTTCCATTATTATTTTTGTACGTATGCCGAGTGCCAACAAATATACAAAAAATCCTATTTGGAGTATGTCATGTAAAGAAAAAAAAGGAATAGAATTTGAAACATCCCAAATCCTATGCCTTGACACTGGGTTACGCAGAATTCACATCTCGGCAGTGATTATAAAAAACTGCTCCTGATCCTGTGTGCCTTCATTCAGTCAATAACCGATAAAAAGTTGTATTTTAATCAAGCACTATATAGCAGAGCAAGTTATTCATATCTACCTTTGGTTTGTTGTTCAAGTTGACCTTTGGGCCTTGTAATCTTCACACTTATCTTGTGAAACTAAGTTAATATCAGACACATTTCCTTAAAATTTACTATTTTTAATAGATCCTAATGCTCACGTTATTGATGAATAGTACAGCAGTAACATGTGCATAGGTTGTTAGTACTTCATAGGTATTTTAACAGATATGTACATTTTTATGCTTTACTGACAAGAGACAGTGTAAACACTTAGAGGAGAAACGTAGAGCAGTGGGCCGGATATGAATCCTTGCAGAGGTAGTTAGAGGCTGTGATATAGTTTACTAGACCATCCTGGGTCATGAGGAGCCATGGTAACTACAGGTCATATGACATGGTCAAGAAAATCCCAGAGCTCCAGCACTATGACTGGTGAGAAGCCTCTACTGCTGGTTTACCAGTGCAAGTTCTAGTACAGCTTAAGTAACTAACCCTTATTTATGGTATTTTCCAGATGAGGGCCAGACGGTGTGCAGTGGTCCTCCTGGCCTCCGGGGGCAGCGTCTGGGTGAACTGGGCCTGCAACTGCGTTCGCAGTGCCATCAGGGCCTGGGTTCATGGGACTACCTGTACTGCATTGCCATCGGCTTTGTCATCTTTGCGGCGGGCACTGTGTCGGCATGGGCCATCGGCGTGGTCATGGTGGTGTATGAACGCTACGTTAAGAAGAGGAGTGAGCAGATGAACCCGGATGATGAGGTGGGGCAGGAGGCAGGACCTGGAATGGAGGGCGGGGGTAGTCAACAAGCTAACCCACATGGGAATGGGGATTTGAAAAACCCAGGTCACACGGTGGTGTGACTCCTCCCATCAGTTCATCCTACCTACTCACTGTGCCTTGGAACATACTGAACTACGAAACCTGGGATTTCATAAGATGGCAGAAAAACCTCAAAGTCGTGCACACTGAGACAGAACACGTGCACCTAAATGTCATTCCGGTGGTGCGATGAATGATCAGATACATTTTAATGATACCATTCAACTCTGGATCCTGGTTCTGTGTGTGTTTCTGTGTGAGATTCCCCTCTGCTATCAAATCAGCAGAGCCCTCTCTGAGGGACGGATTTAGTGTGTCTATGCTAACTGGCCTCTCAGTGGGGCCAGGTAAACACTGAATGGGATCATTGATAGAGGGGCCAGGTAAACACTGAATGGGATCATTGATAGAGGGGCCAGGTAAACACTGAATGGGATCATTGATAGATGGGCCAGGTAAACACTGAATGGGATCATTGATAGAGGGGCCAGGTAAACACTGAATGGGATCATTGATAGAGGGTCCAGGTAAACACTGAATGGGATCACTGAAAACAATGAAACTGGGAGTTATTTATTTATTTCACCTTTATCCAAGAAGGTCTCACTGAGATTACATATCTCTTTTTCAGTAGTGTCCTGGCCAAGATGTGCATCACAAACAAAAACGTATTTAAAACACACCACACACACATAAGGAACTAAAAATACACCAACCATACTATCCAGCTCCAATAAAAAATTAAATACAGCAACAATTTAAAAACACTGCCTCTCTCGGAAAACACTGACATCACCAAAAGCCTTATGGTACATTCAGATTTATATAACAATTCTACAGCAATAATCTAACACCTATTTTGAAAATTAACTTGATTATGATGAACAGTTGCTTTGGTTTTATCCAGCGCCTCAGAATAATACAGTCCATCCATCATTCTCGATTCAACCATGTCAGCGCCGGCCTCTTAAAAGCTACATGCTTTTCAGACCACATGAATCAACCCTCACCCCCCCTTCTATCGAGTTTTCCAGCTGCACTTTGACATTGAGGCACACTCTTAACTCCTATAAACTTAGTAAAGCGAGCCGCCATTCATCCCAGCCACAACAGCTGACTGAAGGAGAAGCCTGTGACTGGATTACAGTGGGTCTGAGTGGCTGTCAGAGGACCAATAGATAAATCAGCTGGAGAGATGGTGTAGGTAGAGAGCCAGTATCGGACAAACCAGATTACAACGATAGACGGGGAGTCCAAGGTGCCCCCCAAATAATGCACTACATTCTTATCCAGACAGTATTCATGTCATAAGTACTGGATCAAAGCAGTGATGTTACTCCACGCTGGCGGGTTCGGGTGAATAAGGCTGTAACCCTCAAATGGGATTCTCAGGAATGTATGCAAGAGTTTTTTTTCATATCTCCATTTATATGTACTGCAATATTGTCGACACCACTTGCTTGTTTTTGATGAAAGTTTGGTGAACGCCATGCCCAAGAGACCTAGCATTTATAACATTTCACTGACAGGCCTGATGGGGGCACTATAACTAGAGAATGAAAATAGGGACCGCAAGTATACTGTGGCCTTGTCTAATTTATTCAGTATAGCAACAGACTTTTTGTTTGTCTAACAGATTGATGGTGGCTCATGTACATTCTAGTATATAAGCTGTGCTTAGATGTCTTAATGCAATTTTGATTGCTGTCGTTTGACACGTACTGTGAAACAGCCCCAGTGTGGCTACAGTACCATATCTGCATGTCCATAGAGAACAGGCGGGACAGTACAAGAAGTGCACGATCAGTCCAATGTCTATGTAGGAATGTCTAACCGTACACCAGTCAGAATCTCCCAGACACTGGCCACAGCATGGCTGCGTCACGTTCCGGGGAAATCTGGTTAGGCAGCAGGTCTGCAAGCATGAGGTGCTCTGAAACGGGGGAAAGTAAGGTGGACTGCTGCAACGGGATACCTGCTCCAGTCGAAATTCATGTCCCCACCATTATCCAGCAGGAATGTCAAGGAATGAGCACGTCAGTCAGTGTCCACTGCCATCGAAGCACTTTCCCTCCAACACACACACACCACACAACCCACACACACACACATTCTTTACCGTCCACTAAACAGGGTACTGTACCTTGTCCAAGATAGCTTAGAGAGGTCTGTTTACATTGGCCACTGATTAGCGGTCTGATATGGACGTGGGTTAGGCAGCATGTGATCCCGGCCAGGATCAGACTGACCTGGGCCACAGTTAGACAGTCACAGCTGTCTCTGAGCCAGCCGGTCACATGGGCTGTGTCTGTACGGCAGGCGGGATGTCATGTATCCATGTGTTCGTGTTCTTATATGGGGCCAGCGGGGTACTCATCCTTGGTCCTTGTCCCCCCCCACACATACACGGTGTTCCGCACAACCAACTACGTTCTGGGCACCTTACGCTTCTGTCATTTCATCATGACACGTATTTGAATAGAATAAAAGGTCACACTATACTACATATTAACTGTAAACTGGGCTTGGACCATAACAAATCTACTGTAACTTATATTAAGTGAATTCTTCTATGCTTACAATTGTAAACATACAGTATATTCAGTGCTCTATACCTGTTTTGTACCTTTCTGAAGTTATCTTTGTTATTGTTAACCAGCCTATTTATTCTGACCGCACAAAACTAGGAGAAACTGATGAGTCAAATGAAATGAATGACCGATGTAGTCTGACTGAATTGCTGTTGTCGTGTGGACCATCAGCCCCTGCCTGTAACTGGAAGGTCAGTGGTTGGGTACTCTGTGTAGTATAACCATACAACTGGCTCAGAAGGCCTGACAACTCTGTACCCTTCCAAAAGAATAAAAGGTGACTGGATTGGAGCTTAGATGTCCTTTGTGTGTCACAGAACAACTTGGGAAAGACATTCTGTTTTGTCTCGTGTTATTCTGTTTCATTAACTTCCAATGTCTCTGTAACATTTAATACCTCTGTCTTCTTGCCTGCTTCTATGCAGCTCCCACTGTCTTGGTCAACTCAGTATAATTCTCTATATTCCTCACTCCCTGTCACTGTGTGTTTCTCTGAATGTCCCCTGTAGACAAACATCGGTAGCTTCATCATCTGAAAAAGTAAAGCCTTGTTCACTTAAAAGTGTAAAAACACATGCACATAATTTGCTAACATTACTCATATACAGTGTCTAACTATCTCACTGTTAAAGTGATACTGTACAGACTATTCTGGGTTTCGAGACTGGTCCAGAATTATGTTAATCCAATGGGTTTGGCTGGAAGGAAGATAACGAGACGCTTATGCTAAGCTCCCTCAGAGGAGCGAGCAGCACAGTGATATTTAAGACTGCAACACACAGGCAGTCTGTGGTATGTCTGTTTCATGGTTGGTCAAGGATTGCCAGAGACTCTCATAGATGTCTGCCTACTTCCTTGTCCTCAGTCTGTCGCTCTCCTTTATCCTTCTATTCCTATCACTCTTTGTGATATTTCTGGCTCTGGGCCACAGATGCCACTTTTTCACCTGTCACTTTCCCTCTGTTTTTATGAGTGTCTCTGTGTTTATATATAAAGACAATGTTCCTTGCTCCCCATCTATCTATCATTAAATGTGCTAACCTAATGCCCTGCTCTTTACCTATTTATGCTCCCCCTATTTGTCCGTCTCAAGTATCACTTTAATATTCATCATGAGTATTTCTGTTATGTCAAGCTAACAGTCAGTGAACAAAGGTTCTGTGTTGTTTAGTTGGTAGGGCATCGTGTTTGTAATGCCAGGGTTGTGGGTTTGATTCCCCTTGGGGCCAGTAGAATGTTTGCTCTCTCTACTGCATGACATTTTAGATTCGACTGTCTTCTGCTGAATGACTTCAATGTAATAGACATGACCATACAGGCTCTCAGTGGAAACTACTATTTCCATATCTAAAGTTTTTATGGGTCTTCAACAACTGGCAGTCCAACTAAAATACTTTTTCAATCAGAATAATTAACAATAATCTTCTAATCAAGATATTATAATTCGGGTAAACAGGGGCAAAGCACAGTAACCAATAAACAAACTTTTTGTTTCTCAGTCTTGACTTGGTTTTGCCACCCTTCTTACGACTTGAACTTCTCTGTAAGGTCACACCCAAGTTCTCAGGGCGTACGTGACCTTCGATCTTGCGAGACTGTCACACCAGGGTTCTTATGACTTTTGGCATGTTAACCCTATAGTACACAATTCCAGAGGTTTAAATTTCAAGGTATCTTTCCCCACTGTGTGTATTTGTATATAGTAGGCCCTATATTAGTATATTTGCTGTAAGATCTGTGTGGCTTATTGAGAAGAGTAGTAGTAGTATTTAGTTTGCATATAAAACTATAACATTGTAGATTAAAAAGTGTCTAATCTAATTGTCAAATGTATATTACATTTATTTTTTAGATGTTCATTATTATTTTACTAATATGATATATTATTTTACAACACATTATTCACATTAACGACATGGGTGCGATTAGGGGCAATTGTCTTGCTGAGAGACCGAACAGTTTATATTGCCTTGCTAGCTCTGGGATTTGATTTAGCTATTACTAGCAGCCTTTCAGTTACTGGTCAGATGCTCTATTCACTAAGCTAGCATGCTATATAACATATTTAAAATAAGAAGTGTTCTAACCACAGGGCTGGGGGCTGACTGGCAACACAGCACCTCAGAGCCCTCTGGTGACAGTTTGGATTTAATTACCTAAAACGGTGCAATGGTTTGTTGGTGCATTTCCTTGCAGCCTACTAAGAAAACTCATACATTTTTATTATAATTTTAAATCACTGAAACTTTTTTTATTTTATTTTAACAGCAGCAACTTTGTAGTTATTTTGGTCACTTCAAATCTAGACCAACTTCAGTGATTTCCTAAAATATTGATGAGTAATGACTGTGTTGGTTTTTGTTGCATAAACCTGATATTTATTTGGAAATATGAATTTTAAAGTTTTTTAAAGAGAATGTAGTAAGCGGTACACAGAAAGCAAAAATCCTCTTCATATTTAAACACACCCTTTCCTAATTTAAGATCTCCTCATTGACTAAAGGGGCCAGGGAGACGGACCTATCATGAAACTCCATGTTACTCATGTCAGTTCTGTGGGTTGCGCTCCACTATACCCAGGATGCATTCTGCCATCCCTCTAATGCTGCTGTGGGTGTCAAGGTCAGAGATCAAGGTCTTCAAGAGGTCAACTGCCCCCTCCTCTTGGAGCATACGGCAGTATTGCACGCCTGAAACAAAATGAGAATCACTTGATTTACAATAGCTAAAAAAAACAGAATTTAATAATAATAAAATGATTTGAGAAAACCTTAGGCCATGTGATCAAAGGACTTAGAGCATACAGCCCACTAACATAACATCCTATTACAGTCACTATAAGAATAGTTCTCTAAATGATATATTGTACAGAGGACTAAATGTTATTTCTTATCACTCACTGTTCTGAGTACAGACAAGACGTATAGCCCACACAGCCCATAGCTGCACTCCGGCAGGCTGACAGGTTTGGAGAAGGGAGAAGAATGGCCGGAAGGACCTAAAGGAGAGGTGGGAGGCAGAGAGAGAGGAGAGATGTTAAAGTACTGATCAGAGCGGGTTCCTTAGAGCAGTTGTTCACACATACAGACATGTTACCTGTAAGACACCATCTCCCGCTCAGGGGGGGTCCAGGTCAGTATGGCAGCACACTGTAGGAAGGACAAAAGTATATAAAGTAAAGAACACCCACACACACACACACAAACACACACACACAAACACGCACACACACACACCCACACACACACGGAGACAAGTTTGTACAGCTAGCCTCATGGGGACCAGAAAATAGAAATTGCGTGCTCCCTTGCCCTAATCTTAACCCTAAACCTAACCCTAACCTTAACCCTTGGTCCCCATGAGTATAGTTAGACCTAAAACACACACACACACACAAACACACACATATACACACACACACAGATACACACACACACGCACACACATACACACAGTACCAGCTGTTCCAGTATGTTTTGTCGTAACTTCTGGTCTAGGGTCCATGCGTCCTGCCTGGAGGTGAGGTGGGCAAGAATGCCTCCGGCAAAGTAGCTGACCCCCACCTCGACATGTGGACCCTGGAGCAGGCTCATAATGTGATCCAGGAGACCCTCATCCATCAGATCAGCTTGCAGCTCCTCCACCTCCGCTATGTTGTTCTGGAGCACAGAGACACCAGGGCCATGTTCAGTATCAACAAAACAGACCACACAGCTATTTAAAAAAGAGAAGTGGATAACTATTAGGTTGTAACACATCCATTTGCCATTTAACAGATGCCGTTATCCAGGGTGAATGTATTGTGTATACATTTTAATACTGGCCCCCGTGATCCAATAAAATCTGCTTCAAAATGTTTTGCCACGGTGTATCCTAATGAACTGGAGCCAGACTCTGGGTGGGGTGAATGAATGGAAACAGAACACATCAACAGATACATGTACACTGTATACAATCTGGCCTGTGTTTATGGCTCAAACAAAACAAGAGTTTTTTGGATCACAGAAATACACAGGCGCACACGCACGCGCCCACACACTCGCACACACAAACACACAGACAGACAAAACTAGAACATTCTGAACAAAAACACCTACCAGAAGACCCAGAACTTTTTGCTGTATAGAAGATTCCGAGTAGTAGGACTGAAAGGCAACGAAGAAAAAGAAAATCCATCCAATATTTAACTATATCTAGTGAGTGAATGAGCGCATGCAGATTTGATGCGTGTGTGTGTCTATGTGTGTGTTTTTGACCTACTTCCAGAACTTCTTCATACAGCTCCAAGCCCTGACATTGAATGAAGTGTCGCGAGGCAGTGGGTGTCTCATCTGTCAGGTTCCACAGAGCACTCAAGGCAAACTTCAGAGTGGAGTCTACTACTCCTGTCATGGCCTTCTGCTGCACGATGCCCAGCAGCTGCTGTTAGACAGGGAAGAAATAGAGGTGTGGGGAATGGAGAGAGCGAATATGGTGGAGGAAAGTGATTAGATAACAGTGGGATATGGATATCTTACCTTCATAATAAAGATATCTGCTCCCAGCTGTGTAGTCTGCTCTGTGGACAGCTGCAAACAGACAAGCAGTTTAAATAAACGGAGCGGCAGCAGATCTGAAGCTTCTGCCTTTTCTGCTCTATCCTGGAGAATGATGCTCCTTTAATAAATCAAAGCCAGATCAGAGGTGATACCCAAGGCCTCAGCTCAGCTGACAAACCAGCTTTGTTCACACATCTTGCTAGAAGTGAGACACTTTGAGCTCACTTCTTTTGGAAAAACATCCCAAAAGCCATGTACTGGCTGTTTCCACTTGTTATAACGTAGCTCATTATGCTGTAGTTCTGATATGAAATATTGTTTTAACTTTTTATTAATGATTCATTTGAATAACGGAGAACCTACTTTGGCCACTAGTATGGAAATGATGGCCACAGCCATCCTCTGCAGGGTCTGGTCCACATGACCACTGAGCAAGTTCATCACCAGCTTGGCTGCTTCAAACCTGACAGGCACATACAGCAGTGAGTTTCTATACCACTGAGGTTTGAATCCTATCGTTGTCATTGCATGTCATAATAATAGGTCACTGCCAAAACATGGAAAAATATGTTATTAAATGAGCACAACTCATTGTTTTTCATTAACTGATTTTGATTTGAATCATTCAGGCTCTGGACTGACTCACCTATCAAAAGGGACATCCTGAAGAATGATGTCACTGCAGAGTACCAGCAGACAGTTCTTCTGTAACTGAGGGGGAAACATGGTATGGTCTGGAGGTTAACCCACAGTAGCCTGGGGTGGGTAGTATCTAATGACATCACAGTAGACTGGAGCGGGGAGTAATCTAATGACATCAAAGTAGCCTGGGGTGGGTAGTATCTAATGACATCACTGGGTCGGGTTGTGTCTGATGATGTCACTGTAGCCTAGGTGGGTAGTATCTAATGACATCATTGGGGTGCGTAGAAACTAATGACATCACTGGGTTGGGTAGTATCTGACATAACTGGGTTGGGTTGTGTCTGATGACATCACTGTAGCCTGGTGTGGGTAGTATCTAATGACATCACTGGGGTGCGTAGTATCTAATGACATCACTGGGTTGGGTTGTGTCTGGTGATATCACTGTAGCCTGGTGTGGATAGTATCTAATGACATCACTGTAGACTGGGTTGGGTAGGATCTAATGATATCACTGGGTTGGGTAGTATCTAATGATATCACTGGGGTGGGTAGTATCTAATGACATCACTGGGTTGGGTTTTGTCTGATGATATTGCTGTAGACTGGGCTGGATAATATCTGATGACATCACTATTTATTAGATCAGATTGTGTCTGATGGTATCACTGTTGACTGAGTTGGGTAGTATCTGCAAACAGCTGTATCCTACCATCTGAGTTTCTGCTAGACAGTTTGGTATCTTACATTTACTGGGTTCAAGCATGTTGAGGTTGACTATTGAACACCTTGCTCTAAACACAAGATTTGAGACAAATGGACTGCTGAGAACCATCACTATTCTGGATTCTGTAACAAAGTACATTAAAGTGTGTGTCTGGGCCAGTACCTGTTCGTGGCTGGGGAAGCCCCTCATGGCCTTAATCACCTGATCCACCACAGCACTGAGTAGGAGGTGAGGCATGCCGACAGCCATGTCCTGATTGGTCAGGTTGAAGATGCACGCTGAAGCTACCAGCTGGACACTAAGCGAATCGGAATGGTTCTGCATCCCTCCCAACACCAGCTACAGGCAAAGTGTTTATAACACATTCTTTACCCATACCAACAGGTACATTTCAACATCCAGAATGTCAGATGGAGCTATTTCTTCACATTCTGCAGCTGGATTCTGAACGTCTACCTTCAGGATATCTGGTCTGGTCTGGTTGTCCATGTCGCTGGTCAGCTGGTACAGATTGACCAGAGCTTCACGTGTGAAACACTCCCTCTCTCTGTACCTCCTCAGAGACTCACAAATTTGCCTCTCATTGGCCGCACCAGTCACCTAGAATACACACAAGAACATTATCCATGACTCTCTCCACTGCACAGATCTGACAACACTGGAAAGGTAATAGGTGGGAACGCCAACATCTCAAAATCATAGATGCCTCAGATCCAATGAGGCAAGACAATGACAGCAATAAGGGTGAGACAGATTTTGTAGCATCCAAATGAATGAGCTCACCTTCAGGTTGTCCTTTGCAGTCAGAACATCACAGGAACCAGCCCCAGTAGCCAGCAGCCCCAGGAACACCAGACCACACCTCTCCTCAACAAAAGCCTGGATCGCCCCTTCAGTCACCCTCTTTCTTCCAGACACATCCAGGGACACAAGAGCCGGGAGAAACCCGGGATCACACTCCAGGAGAAGGTTCACCGCCTGATCCACCTCGCTCTCTTTGTCATCCTCTGCTGTCGACAGTGCAGATGCAAAGCGATCATCGGAGAGATCCAGGTGCCTGAGGGCACGGAGCTGGCCGAGGACGGAAATCAGCCTGGACGGGGACATGTCCAGACGCCTCAGGCCGTGGACTGTCAGGTATTTCAGGGTATTTCGGCACCCCAGCAGGGCGCTCAGCTCAGTGACCGGAGTGCTGGAGATGTCCAGCCCCTCTAACTTTGGGAGTGTACCGATGTCCTCCAGGGTAGGGTCTGTGAGGTCTGTGTTGGCCAGATTGAGTGTCCTCAGGCCCTTCAGGGAGCTGAATGCCACCTGGGTTGATTCTTCCACCTGCAGTGACTCCCATCCCATCTGGAGGCCCCTCAGAGTGAGCCTCTGCAGGCTGGCTCTGCACTCTTGGTTGGAGACAAGGCCTGAGAGGATCTGGGCTCCGGTGAGGCCCCCAGAGACCCAAGAAGCATCCAGCTCCTGCAGTCGGTGAGGGCAGAGGGCACGGCGGAAGGCCTCCGCAGAGAGAGGAGTGGAGCGGATACACGCTTTTCTCAGACGGAGTTGTTCACTGTTGTGGAATATGGTGACAGTTCTGTCATTCAGTCTACCTAGGGGGTAAAAGAAGAAGACGTGATAATGAATAAGGTAGACATTTTGTGATGACCAGGAGGTAGCCCTAGCTTAGAATACAATGTACCTTTATGAAACCAATACAGTCTTAGCTAACCATTCAATGTTTAACCACCAATTTGTGCTGAACATTCTCTGGCGTCCTCCCTCCTACTTACCCTCGACAGCCATCTTGTTCAGTATCTGATCCGCCATGTCTTGTGGGAGCAATGGTGCCCAGCGGAGCGTCATGGAGCCATTTGGTCCTGTCCTGCAGAGGGTGTCCAGGCTGAGACAGACCTGGGCCAAACACAGCTCAGACAAGGCCTCTGGACAGGACTCCTCAGCCTGCAGGCAAACACACTGCAGGCTTTACATTGCCCAGCTGACATGAATGGACAGCGGTAGGTTACATTTCCTTATTGCTGATATACTCTACATGAATTACAGCATTTAATTAGGCATCCTGTGTTAACTATTTTGTGTTTTTTTCTCAATTATAACAAAATGTATCCCTGTGGACAGCAACAGCCTACTTTTCTTGATAATCACCAGATGACTTATTCAAGACAACGCGCACACATCATACCCACGCTAGAGTGATTGAAACAGGATCTGCGACACGGCTTGTTTCTAATTTTACCCACAGCAGAGAGGCATAGCGGATTAAAGTAGTCAGTCCATTTAAATCACTTTCTAATCCTACAGATCTCTTGAACAAAGTGGACAAAAGCAAGGCACTTGCTATTTTAAACAGGCAGCACGGAAACACAACATTGAATTCTTCAGTGGGTAATAACTTACCATTTTTTAAATACAAACACCTTCCGAACTCATATGACTTCCAAAACAACCATTGTGGTTTGAATGGCAATACTGTCTTCAGTTGTGGATATACACATGAATATTCCGTTAATTGTCCGTCTGTTGATTCAAGTAAAACCCAACTGCAAATTATCTACTTCCTTTGAAATGACAGTAGCGTTGATTTTGTGACAACAGTGACATAAGTGGATCCATGCTGTCATGTCGTTTCACGCAGTCTAATGCTTTGTAATTGGTCAGCAGAAGACAAACGCCACCCAATGTCAACTCCACTTCAAAGCCGTTGAAATATCTTGAAAATTACAGACCTTTGTTTTTTTTTGCATGCAATAATAAATGTCTGAATTATTTATTGATTGGGATTAAGTAACTTTTGCTAGTATCCTGTGTATACAACGTTTTTAATTAAGAGTAAGTAACTCTTCTTGCCACAAGGAGGGGCCAATGGTCTCAGGGAAAGATTTACCAATAGGCTATTCGGGATTTTATTAGGTTCCCCATTAGCCAGAGTCTACTTTTACGGGTGTCCCTACAAAACCTCAATTATGATGTAATAAAAAAACATTAGTTGACAGGTAAGTAACAATAGAAACATTTGAATTATCTATTGAATTACTTTAGTGTAATAACGCAAAAGTTGCTCCCAATAAAAAACGTATTATTGAATATTGCATCTAGAAATATTTCCCTGTATCCCCCAGTTATGTGTGTGTGTGTGTGTGTGTGTGTGTGTGTGTGGGTGTGTGTGCCCTTTTCAGAAGACTGTTCTGGGAATTGTAGGCTTAATTTTAGCTGAACTGCAGTACTGATACTGCCCTCTGTGTACAGTGGAAAGCTTTCAGATCAGATCCCTGGCCCCCTTGTGAGGCCCTCATTGCTGTTTTTCAGAAATAAGTAAGCAATAAAAACAGCTGAGCTATAAGAAGTAGGCAGTATTAGATATATTGCCAGGGGTCAGAGTCAGACAAGCAGGCATCTTGACCCAAATGACCCAAGGCCACTGACAAGTGTAGCATTTTCCTAATAAAATTATTTTCAAACTATTGTTTGCAAATCGGTTGTGGTATTACTGAATAGATACAACCCTGTGCAATTGAATCTCGTTGTGCCCATTTCTTAACACCATTCCAGCTGCGTTAATGTCAGCTTAGAAAAGAAGCTGACATCTTAATTTTTTGGAACTGGATCACAAGTACCCCAGCTGATCTTCCAAAAAGATCTGGGGCTGAAGCCTTGGAAGCCAAGGCCTAATGACCCCACTGGGTTAAATCACTTTTCTTGCTCCATGTGGAATACGTTTTAAAATAACCTCGGCTTGAATGCCTTGTTTGCTTGAATGTTGAAGCACTGCCGAAAACATTTGTCTGCTTGTGATGTATGATTTTGTGTTTTTTGCTGCTGTATTTATGCAATAATGCACAAGGGTCTGTGGTAAATGACCAACATACCACAGCTGAGAGCTGTGAGGTGCGACGCAGTGCTTAGCCCTGGTATGTTGGCAACATCACACAACACTCAGAAGCCTTATTGCCACAGTTTCCATCATTATGACATTTCAAGTAACCTATTTTTCTTTGTAAATTGTGTGTCTAAATTAAGTGAAAAGACATTTCAAACAGAACCCTTCCCTAAACTGTTTTAATTGATCATCTTCAGGTATGGGTTATAAGCTCTGCCCTCTCTATTGTTCAACCAATCACATACACTTCTGCCTTCTCGGCAGATCTGCCTCCTGTGGGTTTGAGTTAGTAAAACTCAAAACTCCACACAATATCTCTGTTAAAGGACACAGGGACTTGGAAAAGCCATAGCGGACATTATGATCGCAAGCGCAGCTAATATGCTAGATCTATTAGATTGAATACCTGCTAAATGGAAGTTGAAATGGCAGGAGAAACTTGGTTTGGTTTTTTATGGCTCAAATCCCTCTTTTATTTATTATTCTTGGGTACATTCTCTGTTCTCAGATTCGTTCTTGTGTGCTATTAAAATAAATCTCATTAAGCCTCGGCCAAGGCTCATGTGTTTCACGTCTCATTGAAATATCATTCCACATTTTAGAGTTATTTGAAGGAGAGGCAAACTCCTTCAGGCAGCTGCCTTTAAGTGAGACTTCCCAGCTTCTCACTGGATGATTATCAAGTTAAAAGCTACATGTCTCAGTCGAAGAGTTACTCAACTGTCTCTACCCAGACTCCAGACAGTAATGAGCTCTATTAGCTAAGTGGTTCTATTTTTTATGCAGGGTTATTTTCTTTCGATATGTATGGTTTGCATCCCTGGTGAATATCATTAGCTGGTTTGTGTGTGTTGTGACAAGTTTGGTAACAGGTTTGAGGGTTGGAATGGATAAATGAATCTCTACAGAGATTCTCAACACAGTGGATGTCTCTCACTGTCACTGAGACCCTGGTGGTAATTGAAGGTTCCACACATTTTTTCCGAGAGTCTTCTGAGCTTAGCACCGTCATGGTGGTCAAAGACTCCTTTCACCCCTTAATTAAAGCACTGATGGTCCCATGGAGAACCACCAGCCATCCCCAGAGTTTGGCTTTGGCAAGTCCCTGAGTGTAGTCTCTTCAATGGGGCCAAAGATCTCACCTTTTCCCTTTCTGCTCCTGACAGCGGTGTCTCTCTGACGGAGGGCATCGTGTGTGGATAACTGGCTATGTAAAGTTTGAGGTTTTATGGTTCAGACAGAGTGACGGGAAGACTCAAGGTGGATCCCCTGCATGGTTGCACACACACACACACACACACACACACATACACATACACACATGCGTACACACACATGCACACACAGACACACTCACACAAAGGCAAAAACGTACAGTACTTTGATTATAATCAGAGTTTGTAAAGCAGTGGAATAGGAGCGTTTCAACAGCTGCAGAAAGAGCTCTATGTGGTGGGTCCGTCTCTCTTCACCGTCCTCCTTCATATATATACACACACCTTTAGGAGAGGCCCCTGCACTCCAATGCAAATATTAGAGAATGTGTAAAGAATGTACCTTGGCCCTCCTGTGGGAAACTCTTTCTCTCTTCACCGCTGTAATATACCATTACACTTGCATAGAGACTGGAGAAACACATGCAAATCATATGAGGCAGAGCCAGTCTCAGAACTCACTTTAGATCATGGTAGTGCTCAGTATGAGAAAATAAAATTAAAAATACCACACCTATATAGAATGTTTCATGCATGCGGTATTCAGTGTGGTGCCTTTGATATAGACCACATTGGCTGTGTTTACACAGGAAACCCATAATGACATATTTTCTCCTACTAATTGACATTTTAATGATCTTGATGTCCAATATTTTTCAGAGCTCACCTGTTTGGTTAAGAAAACAATTTTAAAGAAATATCAGAAATAGCCTGCCTGCATTTCAATATGAACCACTAAAGTGCTGACAGGCTACATTTCGACATGTAATGTGCACCATTCTGATTTTAAACATGGTTAGTCCAAAGTGTGTCCATGTTTACACCATTGTAGGAACTAGTTATTTTGTAACCCTGCAATGTGAAATGCTATTTTGGTTTGATGTAGTGATAGTATTCCTTTTTCTAAATACATACTTAATACAACGTTTTTTTTACAAATTATCATTTAAGATTTAAGATCCTCACACATTTTCTGCATTTTCATAAACATTGTGTCTTTTTTGTGTTTAGTAGTCAAATTAGTCAACATCTAATAGTCAAATCTGTCAACATCTAATAGTCAAATCTGTCAACATCTAATAGTCAAATCTGTCAACATCTAATAGTCAAATCTGTCAACATCTAAAAGTCAAATCTGTCAACATCTAAAAGTCAAATCTGTCAACATCTAAAAGTCAAATCTGTCAACATCTTATAGTCAAATAAATCAACATCTAATAGTCAAATCTGTCAACATCTAATAGTCAAAAGAGTCAACATCTAATAGTAAAATAAGTCAACATCTAATAGTCAAGAGTCAACATCTAATAGTCAAATAAGTCAACATCTAATAGTCAAGAGTCAACATCTAATAGTCAAATAAGTCAACATCTAATAGTCAA